>JAVJIF010008460.1:0-132526 GCA_038442645.1 Agave tequilana | reverse complement strand
CGATCCCGGCGATACGGGGACGTCACTGCAACGTATATACGTAAGTCCGAAGTACCTTCCCGTATATACGCTAAGCATCAGTACAGACAAGAATCAGAGTACGGAAGCAAATGGTGCATTATACATTCCAACACATATATACAATTACAGAATTATCACCAGAGTGATTACAATATTACATGAATATCATATCACTAATATGCGCAAATGCGGGAATACAAGCAGATGTACAAGAGTAAAACAGCATAAAGGTACTCACGAGTTTAAAAAGAGAAACTCGAGAGACTCACAGGGGGCCTGGAAGGATGGAACTCTGAAAGGCCTGCTGGGATCCACGCTACCGCTGCGCTACTCTGAACACACGCTCCTAGCTCCAAGACCTGGACGTGAGAATCCAGGGGAGTCAAATGATACTCCCCAGGCGAGTGTAGAAGGAAACCAAGTGGTGAAGCAGGGTGAGCACAATAATGCATATATCAAGTAGGAAATACTCAGGAGGCAGATAGGATAGAGCAGGTAAGAATAGATATGGCATGATAATCATAAAACAGGGAATCCGAATAAAACCAATCCGAACTACCATAATACTCATAAAGCACGAAATCCGATATAAAGTCCGGGAAAAGCAAATACGGTAAGGCACATCACAGATTCATAGCCGTTTAAGTTGCAGGCTTTGGTATGCGTCCCATTCCACATACCTCTACTTACAACTTAAAGAGCCGATTATTATGACACTTTATTATTACTCGTCTTACCCATATATCTAGGTATGTGTCTCGGTGTACGGCCAACTCACATACATCCATATATAAGCAAGTCGAGGTTGTTATTGGAAATCAGCGGTTGTATCGACGAACTATGTTTACAGTGGGTCCCGTACATACCCGGGACCACGGCCACAGGATTGTTCCGTTGCATGGAAACGGAAGCCAGCCGCAAGGCTCAACAGGAGGGACTTATGTATGCCCTATAGATCAGGAATAAGGGAGCCAGCTCTCCCCTCGGTCCCCTGGAGTACCACAGGTCAGACCGGATATAAAGTGCACAACCTAATGCCACTGTAAACACGAACACATATCGATATCCGCATGTTTCCCCCGACCCAATACAAGTTGGTACTTTTTAGGATTCATTAGTTTAATTATCACTTTACGGGAAAAACAGGAAATAGACATGATCAGGAATAAGGAGTACATAAGTACTATATAGTCAGGTCACTGCATGTAAAGCAGAAAAACAGGTCACTGATCATGAAATAGATAACAAGTTAATATTCCCGTAAAAGAGATAATCACATGTCGAATATATCATGCTGGGTGTGAGATGATAGCATGACAAGTGGTGATATTTAGTAAACAACCAAACATAACAAGAGATGGATAATAATCAGGTAGCAAGTTACGTCAAGAGATTGATAATAGTCTGGGTAAGTCAGGTCATACCAATAGGGTCTTACCAAATAGTAACAAGTCAGGTGGTCAGGTGGCATACACTAGATGGTCAGGTGATATACATGTGTTAAATGGTAGTACATAACTAACAGGTCTAAAGTAATGCCAAGTGGCAATATAAAAGTAAGGACCCAAAGTCCAACAAGTCCAACGACCACGAAGGGTCGGCCACGCATAGCATAAAGCAATAAAAGATATAAAGCATGAAATACAATACATGAAGACTAGTGCGAGATTAGTCGACTAGGTGGGAGATTAGTCGACTAATAAGGGTCTTCAGTCGACTATAGGGTTTTTCTTTTTTTTTTTCCTTATAATGGCACGTGCTCCATATCCCTAAATGCGACCTAGACGAGGTACCTTCGCTGCCGGCCTCTGCTTACCCTATTTTTTGCTCCAAGTTCAAACCGATGACTTCGTCTCTCTCCTCGCCGTGGAGTTGAAAGAGTCACCACTAAGCTTGTGATTCGTCTACAGATACATTTTTTTCTCATCTCAGATTAACCTTTAGTCTGTTCATTTTGATTTGTCAGCTTGCAGTTATATTCTTTACTTTGGTTTGCGATGGACAATATTTAAGTATGTATTCTGCTTCAATCTCGTATGTTCTTTCTTTTGGCTGTTTTACATGGTTACATGAACTGTATGCAATGTGGAGTAACAATTGTTTTTTAGCAGTTGTTGATTTGTTTACAATTTGATCCATGTGGCCAACGTACTCATCCTAATAAGGAGGTATCCTCAAATTAGAATCAATTGTATAGTCAGAAAATGTTGGTTCAAATTTTTTTTTTTTTAATTTCAAATTGAACCGTTTCCCATCATTTATAGTGCTCTTTATTTTCAACTCCTGAGCCACCCCATCATTCATTATTGGTAACATTTTATGTTTTCCCACTCCTTTTCTCTGTTTTTCCTTTTGGAAATTGGTAGTAAAGTATTCTCTATTTCTCAAACAACATCTTTTGCTTCAATAAAATGCTATATATCTATCAGTTGTTGAGAAGCCATGAAGGTTCTGGGGCACTCCAGATCCAAAAAAACTGCTCTGGATTGCTACGAAATGCTTTCCTCTCATATCCAGATCAAACGCAGCAAAAGAACAATCAAAATAACTGCTAAAATAGGACGACTAAGTAATCAAAACTTGCATTAGCTGAGCAAAATCTTCAAATTCATCAAACTGAAAAACTCTAATGGCCAAAAAGGAAAACTATCAGCTTTGATACAAGTAAGGAAAGAAGGAAAGAAAAAGGAAAAAGAAAAAGGAAAAGAATTTGTAAAAGAAAAGATATTTTCTTAATTTTGAAAAATGAAAATATTGAAAACACTGATTCCCGGGTTTAAATCGAGAATGCGGAAAACATTTCGGAAAATACCGAAATCGTCCGAAATTCAAGTATCTCGGAACGACTCGTAATTTTTACCAAAAATCAAGAATAATATAAGAAGACGTATAGTGAAATCCGTTTGAAGAAATACTTTATAGTTTTGGAACTAAAATTCCCGGAATCAGTTAACTACCGACTCCGTTGGAATTTTCATAAATTTATAAAATTCTAAAAAAAAGTATTTAGATAAGAAATGTCATTCTAAGAAATAATGTCTAAAAGATTCTCTTGAAATTCCTAACTGTTTGGGAATTAAAATTCCAGGAATCGATCAGCGATACTGGTCGACACCGGTTTTGAAGAAATTCATTTAATTCTAGAAAATTCCAGAAATTCACCTAAAATCTAATATATTAGAAAATGATATTTGAAATTGAAATTGGTCAAATACGGAAGTAAATCGAAAAATACGATCGAAAATCAGAATACGCAACTTAGTACGTATTTCGGAAACGGGGTATTACAATCTACCCACCTTACAAAAATTTCGTCCTCGAAATTTCATAAGGTGAAGGGTAACAGGAATGGTAACAGATAGATAAGGCTAGGATGAAAGATAACAAATAGAAAAGAGTAAAAGGAAAGAGTCTAACCAATCAAGATGAGAAGAGTTGAGGATAACGCTCTCGGATGACGTCCTCTCGTTCCCAAGTGGCCTCTCCTGGCGCATGGCGGTTCCAAGATACCAACACTAAAGGTATGGCTTTGTTCTTCAGTGTCTTCACACTCCTATCCAAGATGGCCATTGGCTGCTCCTGATATGATAAATCCGGTTGTAGCTCCAGCTCGGAATGATCCAAAATATGGCTGTCATCCTTAACATACCTCCTCAACTGAGACACGTGGAAAACATTATGAACTCCGTCCAACGATGGCGGCAACGCCAATCGATAAGACACATCTCCCACTTGATCCAATATCTCGAATGGGCCGATATATCTCGGACTTAGTTTCCCACGAGTGCCGAACCGGATTACTCTCCCTTGGTAGGTGAAATCTTCAAGAACACATGATCTCCAACTCCGAATTCCAATGGCCTCCTCTGCAAATCTGCCCAGCTCTTCTGCCGACTCTGAGCTGCCTTGAGATGATCTCTGATAACTCTAACTTTCTCTGTGGTCTGGATCAAAATCTCTGGCCCCAATAGACTCCTCTCACCGACTTCATCCCAACAAATCGGTGACCTGCATTTCCTCCCATACAGTGCCTCAAAAGGTGCCATCTTAATACTTGCCTGATAACTGTTGTTATAAGAAAACTCAGCCAAGTGAAGATGATCTTCCCATGAACCCCTGAACTCAATCATGCAGGCTCTAAGCATGTCCTCGAGGATCTGGATGGTCCTCTCAGATTGTCCGTCTGTCTGAGGATGATAGGCTGTACTGAACTTCAGACGAGTTCCCAGACTCTCTTGGAGACTCTCCCAGAAATGAGATCTGAATCTGGTATCTCTATCGGATACAATACTGACTGGAACTCCATGCAGACGAACTATCTCCTTCACATACTTATCTGCCAGAACTTCTGTAGTCTGACCCACCCTGAATGGTATGAAATGAGCTGACTTGGTGAGACGATCAATGATAACCCACACAGCATTATTACCTTTGGGACTACGAGGTAATGCCGTGACAAAGTCCATAGTGATGTGCTCCCCTTCCATTCAGGTATTGGCAAAGGATGAAGAAGTCCAGCTGATCTCTGATGCTCAATCTTTATTTGCTGGCACACCAAGCACTTAGCTACAAACTGAGCTATCTCTCTCTTCATGGCATTCCACCAAAAGTGCTTCTTCAAGTCCTGGTACATCTTGTTTCCTCCTGGATGTATAGAATAGGCTGAACTGTGTGCTTCCTCCAAAATCTTCTGTCTAACTTCCCCTTGGGGAACACAAAGCCTACCTCCAAAGTACAATGCACCATCCGGACGAATACAGATATCCGTCCTCAATCCAGCCTCTACCTGAGTTCTGAATGTCTGAAGTCTGGGGTCCTTCTTCTGAGCTTCCTTGATCTCTTCTATCAATGAAGACTGGATCTGCAAGGTCATAAGCTGTCCTGTCTTCTCAGCTCCTCGAACCACCATCAAGTCCAATCTGATAAAGTCCTGAATCAACTCCTTCTGTTGAGTGATTTGGACTAACACTCTGTTCTCTGGCATCCTGCTCAGGGCATCTGGAACTGTATTGACCTTGCCTGGATGATATTGCAAGTCAATGTCATAGTCTGCCATCAGTTCCAACCACCGCCTCTGCCTCATGTTCAACTCTTTCTGTGAAAAGATATACTTGAGGCTCTTGTGATCTGTATATATCAGCACTTTATCTCCCAGAAGATAGTGCCTCCAAATCTTCAAGGCAAAGATCACTGCCGCCAACTCCAAGTCATGAGTTGGGTAATTCCTCTCATGAGGCTTCAATTGCCTAGATGCATATGCTATCACATGATCATGTTGCATAAGCACACACCCCAGGCCTTTACCTGATGCATCACTAAAGATGACCATCCCTCATCTAGTCTTGGTGAGTAAAAATACTCACAAGGAAAGGTTATTTGAAGGTTCTACGAGTCTTGAAGGATCGTTTGCCGACGATGTCACCAACTAGGTCTTTGGCGATACCTCCGACGAAGTGAGATGCGACCCAAAACCAAGAGTGTGGTAGCTTGAGAAGAAGATGGTGAAGGCTTTGAGGTGGTTGGGAGTTAGGGATTGAGATGGAGAAGTGAAAAAAGAGAAAAGAATTGTAAAGGAAAGTTTATATAGGATTTGATTTTTGTAAAGGGGATGAAATTAAAGAATTGGAGAGGGGTTTTGTGCAAATAGGGGAGGATGGGGTTGTCTCCCTTGGCCAATGGTGGCCGGCCATGGAGATGAAGAGTTAATGAAGGCATTAATGAGGAAGTGGGTGGGATTTTTAGATATTTTGGAGGAGAAGATATTTTGGGAAGTTGGTGGAAGGAAAGAAGGAAAGAAAAAGGAAAAAGAAAAAGGAAAAGAATTTGTAAAAGAAAAGATATTTTCTTAATTTTGAAAAATGAAAATATTGAAAACACTGATTCCCGGGTTTAAATCGAGAATGCGGAAAACATTTCGGAAAATACCGAAATCGTCCGAAATTCAAGTATCTCGGAACGACTCGTAATTTTTATCAAAAATCAAGAATAATATAAGAAGACGTATAGTGAAATCCGTTTGAAGAAATACTTTATAGTTTTGGAACTAAAATTCCCGGAATCAGTTAACTACCGACTCCGTTGGAATTTTCATAAATTTATAAAATTCTAAAAAAAAGTATTTAGATAAGAAATGTCATTCTAAGAAATAATGTCTAAAAGATTCTCTTGAAATTCCTAACTGTTTGGGAATTAAAATTCCAGGAATCGATCAGCGATACTGGTCGACACCGGTTTTGAAGAAATTCTTTTAATTCTAGAAAATTCCAGAAATTCACCTAAAATCTAATATATTAGAAAATGATATTTGAAATTGAAATTGGTCAAATACGGGAAGTAAATCGAAAAATACGATCGAAAATCAGAATACGCAACTTAGTACGTATTTCGGAAACGGGGTATTACACTCACAATCTTCACAATTTTTCGAAAACCAAGATCCCTATACTCCTTTTTAGAACAACCATTTGAAGAAACATCTGCGCTAGAAAAGAGTATAGAACTCTTGCATGAGATCTCACAACAATTTCAAATTTTTTTACCTAGTCTATCGATAGGTTAAAAACCCAACAGAGTCAATTGGTCAACATTCATAGGAATGAGAAAACTTGCTCTTATCAACCTTTGACCAATCTAGATATCTTAAACTCTATCGATCTAGACCGAGAATAATGTTTTTGGAAACCAAGATTCAATTTCAGCACACCCATTTGAACTTGACCAAAATCAGAATTTTGAGAACCACATTGATATTTTGGCAAGTTACCTCTTTCCTGAAATTGAACTTGAGATTGAATGTGATCCTGAACCTCAACTTGAAAATTTAATTCCACTTCTTGACTCAATATTGACTCCGGTATCTTTTCCTGACTTTAATCCTTTTCCCGAGTCAGTATTGGATCCTGTGCCAGTTCATTGTGAAATTAAATCACCAATCTTTCATGATCACCATATTAAGCTTGACCAATATCATACTTTTGAAAATTCCATTGACAAATTGGCAAGTTCTCATTTTTATGAAATTGAAGTCAATTAGGAATATGACTCTGATCCTTAATTTTGTGATCCAATTCAAATTTCTGAATCAATATTGACTCATATTTTTTTACCCGATCTGAGTAACATTTTAGAGTCAGTTTTAATTCTCATACCTGTCATTTTTGAACTTGAATCACCATTCTTGAAAAGTCATGTTCCACTTTGGGAAAATGAATGTGGACAAGAGTTTCAACTTCTTAATTTAGACCGACTTCCTAAACCAATTTTGACACCATAACCTTTACTGACTTAAGTCAAATTCCTGAGTCGATATTAGTTCATGTACTTCCTGAGCCCAAATCAATCACTCCATCATTTCACACTCCATTTGGTACAAAGGTGTTGATAAAAATGACTCTGAAATTATTGTAAAATTTAGAAAATTAGATGGAGTAGAATTCTTAAAAAATCATTCATATATACATCATTATAGTGTGTTATATTAAAGAGGTCACTGGTAAGTTCCTCCAGACACCATAATTTTTAGATTGGGCTGCATTTCGTGGACCAATCAGACCACCACCAGAACCACCACCTTGAAGTGATTTTCCTTTCCTTTCTATTTGTTTCATGCATACATATATTCACGATGCATTGAGGACAATGAATGAAATAAGTGTGGGGGAGGGTCTACTAACATAGAGTTTTTAGATTTTCTTTCTTTTTCACTTTTTTTAGGATATTCTTAAAACTTTTCCTTTTGTATAGGATTTTTCCTTTCTTTAAAACTTTTTGAAATAAGAGACAAAGTTTGATCTATTTTTAAGAAAATTTAGATGATCTTAGAAATTAAAGAAGCCTCAATTATGACATCTTAAATCTAGTAGAAATAATGGATCTTGTTTAAGATTACAGGCTAAGTAAGATAGATTGAAAAGATAATTTTATCATGAATTTTTTACCTTAGATAGTATGCACTTCACACTTACATATTTTTGGGATGGAAACAAAGACCTACAATGTCATAAAATAAAAATAAAATAAATATATATGGTATATATGAAAAAAAATACTTATTAAGTTGGATAACTATGCCTCAAAAAGCATGATTATTCACGCCTAACGGTGGTCAAAAGAAACAAATAATCTCCCTTAGTTTTGTTGCCTTATTTACTCGAGTCCTTAAACCCGAGAATTATTTTCTCATCTAGTGCTCTAAGACCGTCTGGTTTGAAAATCATCGATTAAAGGCTCAGTGTCTGGGTAAACTAGAAAGTCTAAGAAAACTAAGGAAAGAATATATATATATATATATATATTATATATATATATATATATATATATATATATATAGCTTGATGGTTGGAGTTGAAATCCTTGAAATTTACACTATCACAAAGTGCATATTATTTAGGTTTTATGAAGGATAAAATTATTCTATCCAATTTTGAATTCTTACCTTAATTGAAGACAAGATCTTGCTTCTAGACAAAGTTTAAGGAAGAATAATTTTGGTGGACTTATGATCTTACATTGCTTATATGTTTGCAAAATTATTTCGTTAACTTGTCTCTCTTTCAAAATGCATTTTCAAAACACTATCTTTGTTTTCTTTCTTTATGTATTTTGTGGGTGCAATCCACTAAAAATCCTCAGTAGATAACACTCCTCCTCTGGGGAAAACCTAGAGGTTTAATGGCTTATTGCGCACGCTCAGTGCAATCGTGTCACCTGTGAAAGTGGTGTAATAACTTTCTTATTTTAGTTTTTTCTTTTCTTGTTTTGCTTGGAAGAGCAAAAGATAAGTGTGGGGGTGTGATTAGTATCCAATTTTGCATCTGCATATCGTATTTTCCTACCGATTTATGAATAAAATGATGCTTCTCACCCGTGTTTTGATCTATTTTGCAGATAATCAAGAGTCTTAGGGCAAAAGAGTAATAAGAGCCTAATGAAACCAAATTCGGGTAATTAAATCTCATTACTTGGAGGCCAAGCCAAAGAGATTATTGAACACCTGTGATTCCTATATTTGAAGTTGTATCTGGAGAAATATACGTCCAAATATTGCAATACCAAATACATACAGAAGGTGCTAGAAGCCAGATAAACCACGTGACCAAAATTCAGCACAATTGGCCCTAATTTTACTGCGGTTCCTTAGAGCTGTCGCGGAATTTGGTGGGCCTATGCGTCGATCTTCAACATGTGGCCTCGCCTCGCCTTCCAGATCCTTCCTATGCCTATAAATACTGTAAGTTTGGACCAGAAACGGAGGATGGAGAGCAGTAGCTAGGTTTCTTCTCCTTTAGTGTAGGATAGTGTAGTTCTTCTTTTTCTTTTTTTTGTATTTTCATTTCTTTTTAGATTCATGTAGTAGAGCTGAGTTGATTCTGTGGAGAGAGAGATATTGATGTAATAGAGAATGACAATCTATGCAAAGGTGTGTCCTTTCTTTTCTATTGTAATCTTCTCCATCTTCTACATGATGCTTAGCTAGTTTTTCTTCTCATGACAATCTAACTACTAATCACTAACTAACTAATCACTTACTTGATAATTCACATGAATCTAATAACCTCTACTAGGCTTGCTCTTGCAAGAGCCATTGATGTTCATGATGATGGATTCTAACCTTCTAACAACATCTAACCCACTAATAAGCTAACTTGCAATGTCTTCCTTATTTCATGCTCACCTCTATTTGGTTTTGATGATCTAGCAGTAGCTTTCAATTTGATTGTGTGAAATGGATGTGTTTGGATGTGAAAGAACAATCTCAACCATGCTTTGTATTGTCTCTCCTTGAAGCCAAGGACTAGTAATGGCCAGGGATCCATGTGAGACAACTATCACTAAGAGGTTAGCATGATTAGTGGAGTAATTAATAGTTAATAGCCATGAGTTTTCTTTCATAGTTTTTCTTCTTTTTTTTACATTATTTTAAAAACTATTTCCAAAATCTTTTTATCATTTTTCTATCATTGTTTTCACCATCCTCTTTGTTCACCATGGTTTTCATCTTCTTCACCATAAATTTCATTTTCTTTTTTTTTTTGTTTTTCAAATCACTTCACTTTCTTCTTTATTTCTATTTTCTTGTTTTGTTTTACCGATTCCATAATCACTCCTCTTTTGTTTTCACATCGCCGTTTCTATCGCCTTCTCCACCTATCACTTCTAATTTTTTTCTTTTTCTTTTCTTTTTCTTTAACAAAGAAGAGCTTATTAACATAACACGTGAACGGACCGTTAATGATTCGTCGCCTTCCGTCCCTGTGGATTCTACCCGTTGAGCCAATGCTATAACGGAAGTATCGAGGGAACATTAACACACACTTTTACACTGATTTCATAAAAGACACATTTTCAAGTGCTGGTTTCGCCCGATCAAGGGCTAAGTAGGTACCTGCATAAAATAACATTAGCACACATATAAACATGATAAAAACTAGACTATCCGTGGAGTGGTGAAGCTGGAAGGTTGAGCGTAGAGCCCGGAAGCTGTGTAGAGAGCCTGGAGGCTAAACGACAATGAAAGGTCGGCCATGCATGGTAAGAGCAGATATACAACATATATATGAACAGGTATTAAACTACCCTATTACAACCATTCGTCACATCGACACATATACACGTCCACAGTACACATGTACACACCCACACTGGTACAAACACAACACATCAATACAATTCTACATATCCACTAAACAGATACAAATCCACTATTACAAATATATAGTCCTAGAAATACAATACAAATCCCAAAAAATACAATACAGCCCCCGTCGAAGCAGGGTACCCAGAAAAGTAAGAACACACGCCTAAATCTAATCACAGACACATGATAGGCTCCACCCACCATCACCAAGAGAAAGAGCTAGAGAGAAAATAGAGAGATCAAGAGAGATAGAGTGCAGGAGAGAGAGAGAGAGAGACTGAGAGAGAATGGAAGAAGGAGAGAGGACTGGCCGGCGGCGCCGGCCAGTGGTGGCACGCGGTTATCCTACCGCCGGCGGCGTCCCCAACAGAGAGAAGAGAGGGAGGGTGAGGGTGGGAGAGAAGAGAAAGAGAGAAGAGTGAGAGAGAAGAAAGAGGAGGGAAAGAAAGAAATCTAGGGAGAGAGAGGGGGTCCAAAAAGGGGAACGCTGGCCAGCACGACAGCTGGCCAGGTAGTCGGCGGCAGCGCTGCCGCCGCGGCCACAGCCATAGGGAATGAGGGGGAGAAAGAACAAGGTAAAAAAGAAGAAAAAGATGAAGAAAAAGGAAAGGAAAAAAGAAGAAAAGAAGAATAAGAAGGAGGAGGAGGAGAAGAGAGGGGGAGTCGGCAGCGGTCACTGGAGATGGTCGGCGGCCGATCGGTGGCGGCGGCGGCGACGATGACGAATTTGGGGGAAAGAGAAAAGAGAGAAACGAATAAAGTGGAAAAAAAGAGAAGAGATAGGGGGATCAACCATGGGGGCCGATCGCCGTCGCTGGGTACCATCAGAGGTCGACGACACGACGGCGCTGGCCTGGGCGGAGGCGATCGCCAAGAGTAGGAGAGAAGGAGAGAGAGAAAAAAGAAGAGAGAGAAAGAGAGGGAAATGAAAGAGAAAGAGAGAGAAGTGATGGGGGGGATTAATGGGGATGGTCCCTCAGGCGATTGGGGGAAAACGAGAAAAAGAGAAAGAAAGAAAGGAAAGAAAGAAAGAAAAATAAGCATAATAATATATTATTTTATTATCGAAAAATATCGACTAATTCAGAAAAATCTCCAAAATACTGAGAGGTAGAAAATATCACTCCTAGCAACAATAAGTAGTCATTTTTCAGAAATTAATTCCGTTTTCAAATTAAAAAAATTCTGAAATCAGCCGGTGATACTGGCCGACTCCAAATCTTGTCAAATTTTGATGAATTTAGTACATTCTCTAAAAATACATTAAAGTAAAAATGTGAGTTTAAGAATTAATATGAAAGATATTTTAGAAATTTAACTCTGTTTGTAAATTAAAATTCTGGAATCGACCAGCGATACTAGTTAACATCGATTTTGAAGATTTTGCAAAGTAATTCAGAAAAATTTCAGAAAATCATGAATTATTGAAAAATGATCTTTGAAACTGAAATCAATCAAATCTGACTAACAAAAATATCAATCAATCGACACACTGGGATCCGGTCCCCGATTTAGATTAGGACTGACTCTAAGTCCACGAATCTGGATCCAATGCAAAACAATCACATAAATAATTATAAAACAAAAACAAATACGGGAAGTAAATCAAAAAATATGATCAAAAAATCTGAATATGTATCTAAGTATGTATCCCGAGAACAGGGTGTTACAAAAACCATCCATTTCGTTGTCATAATGGATGCATCACTGCTCTTCAATGTGTTCGTCATATTCCCTAATCAAGTTACAATCCCATCTCTCTTGGAGCCCTACATGAAGAAGGGTTCAATTTCAGTTCTGAAGGTGATCTTATGAAAGTTTTCAAATATACCCATTTGAAGTTTCAGGCTGAGCATATTGACAATGTTTACATGTTGTGAAATTCATAGGTTACAGTTGGCGGATTCACTACTATAATTTATAGAGTAAACATCACATATTTAAAGTCATTTTTCACTTAAAAATGTTAAAAACACACAATGGAAATTTTGTAAATAAATTTATGGGTTTTAACGGCGGTTCTTTAAGAATCGCTGTTTAATCCCTAAGATGTAACGACGGTTCATGTTGGGGAGATTTAACTCTCTGGTTTTAATTAATCGCAAAAGCACGATCATTCGGTTGCAACACTTAAGGGTCGATTCACAAGGATAGGTGGTTCTCTAGTTAAAACACTATCTAGGCGAATCGATCAAAAATTTGTGAGTATGAATTTTTAAACTAAGAATTAATCTAGAGAAAATTAAGTCAAGCACTTAGGGTTGAATCTCCTAAACTAGCATCAAGCGGTCAACTCAGTCTCTTTACTAGTTTGTTATCAATCGCCAAATATCTATTCCTAAAAGGCAAATTAAGTCTGAATACTATATCTAAGCATAGGGTATTATCCAGTTACATGATCTATCAAAAGTAAATTAAATAAATTAAACAGACAGCAAAAAAGCGATAAAATCCCAAGCATGGACTACTAACTCCTGATACATAATCTGTCAAATACCTAATTTATTAAAAATTAATCTCCTAAAAGTGGTGGGTCAATTAGTGTGCAAACATACCTAGATAGGAGACCTAATTGATGACAACAAGATAATCTATCTTAAGTTCATCTCCCCTAGATACATGCATGGAATCTAGCCACTCATCACTAAATTAATAACAAAAAATTTAAATAATTAAACATAATTAAATTAGATAATTAATTGGTAAAAAAATAACTAAATTAAGTCAAAATAATCTAACAACTGTTAATTAATAACCAATGAAATTAATTAATTAAATTAACTGAATTAATTAAAACTAATTAAATTAACAACTTATCTAAAAATGCAGTCCCATGTGTTACAGTATCCGGCTGCCATCTCCCGCGAGTGGACCCCACAGAAAGCAGAGTCGCCTGCTCTGCTCGCGCAATGAAGCGAGGCTGTAGGGACCCTGCAGCACAGACAGCGTGTCGCCTTCTCCCAATCCTCATGTGGGGAGGCGCGTTTGGCGCGCTAATCGGGGTGGGGAAGACAGCGGGATATCAGTGATTGAGGGAGGATTGATTGCAGATCAAAAAGCCAAAAAAGAATGTAGTAAATAAAATAAGAGTTTAATTAAAATTCTGAAAGAAGTGGTCAAAAATTGGAAAGTCAAAACCATTGCTTGTACATGCCTATCTATAGCCTAGGGTTTTTGGTTATTTTACAGTTAAGTCTAAAAAGTTATAGAACTTACATAGAGGAGAATTATAAATTATAAATTGAAATCTTAGCCCTATTTTGCATTTAAGCCTCTAGACTTTTGAGGAACTGCATTTTCATCTCTGCTGAACTCCTACTCCTCAGATTTGATATGTGTTTCTTTAGATGTGAACTGCATGTGCAGTGGAGCAGTCTCGACAACGTCGAGTCCTCCATTACATCTTCTTTTGATTTGATCACTCTTCCAAAATGCTCAATTATAGTTTTTTCTCTTTTTAGGAAACATGTATTGTAAAATCACTAAAAACACCCATATAGCATTATTTATATACAAAAATATAGCTAAATAAGTAAAAATATGATAAAATCATGCTAATCAAATACCCTCACATCTATCATTTGCTAGTTCTCAAGCAAAATAAATAAAAAGAAAACCTAATCTAACCTAAGCTAACTCACTTTCGTAAGAATCATGGTTATACTTAGCACGTGCAACAAGCCGTTAAACCCCTAGGTTATCCCTAAAGGATGAGTTTTATTTTGTGAGGTTTGCAGTAAATATACCCATAAAATTCATGGGAGAAAGATATTAAGAAATAAACAAAATTACAATAATGATAACCGAAAATCAAGAAGAAGAAAAATCAAAATTTTTATCTACTCAAGTTAACTTATTAGCAAGGTCATAAATCTCCAAAAATTTCATTTGCTAGATCAATCTCAATTCAAGAAGTCAAATCGTTTGGTTTTGAATTTTAAACTTTACACCACCTATCTTAAATCTTAGATCTTATGCACCCATGATCGCGATGTAGTTCTTAAGCTTGGGAATAATTAAGTCTAACTTTTATACTTCATTTGTAATAATAATTTTTTTCTTTTTTTCATCAACACTTTAATTATCTTTCGTGAAATACCTAGGCTTCCTGAGGCCAAGACACGTAGCTAATTGATAATTAAAATTATTAAATTCTTACAGTTTCCTATCTCCTGTTAGGCTTTCTCAGCTACCCATGTAATGAGCTTTGAGCCAATGCTCCCAAACCAAATGGTCTTAGGGCATTAAGTGCAGAAACACTCCTATGGACTTAATTACTCAGTTAACTAAGGCCACAAAATAAGATATAATTAAAAAAATTATTTAAATAACAATATTTTTTTAAAACCATTATTTTTTTAAGTATTCAAGTTGTAATCAATATCCCATGCCTATGAACTAATAGGGCAAGTGTTGGCCCAAAGACCTATCACTCTTGTTTTGATGATGATTAACTCATGTAGTTATTATGTTAATGATCTTATGTTATTTAAGTTTCATATATTCAATCAAGATCTTAGCGGGTGTTTAGCTTCAACAAAAGATCATAGTCAAATTTTGAAGCTAACACATAGTGATTTGAGAGCTCAAGCATAAAGATCATATCAAGTACTCAAGAGGAGTCTAGCTCAAAGGAATCAAGTTTGGATCAAGTCTACTTGGAAAAGAAGATTTATAAGAAGACTTGAGTATAGAGTTTGTGAGTTTAGATCTTTTGTATAATATAAATTAGTTTTGATTGCTTAAGCTTACACACACAAAGGTTTTCGTGTTTTGGCTTAAACGAATTAAATCGAATAAGTTCTCAGTTTTGAATTTAACTAGAATACGCTTTTGGTTTCATGAATAGATTTCATTAAAAACAAGTTTACATTGGTTTATATATGTATTGAATTTCATCCATATATATTGATGCTTCAAATATGTTTAATAAACTTACTTTGATGAGTTGAATTCATGAGTTTAAGTTGTGTATTTATCAAAATTTATTTTTTATAAAATATATTGTCAAAAATAAGTTTATATCATTTTATATGGGTATTAGATTTTATACATACAATTGAACTTAAATTGAGTTTCAATAGCTTGTTTTTATATTTATACAAGTTTTTGAAAAAAAAACTAGATTTTCATTTAAAAGTTTAATTTTTTTAGTAAAATACGATTTTGATTTTAAGATTGAAATTTTTTTTCTCAAAAACAAGTTCACATTTTTGTAATACGTGTTAATTTTTTATCACAGATACTTGCACTTCATTGTATTTACATGAACTTATTTTGTGAAATTTACTAAAATTTATTGGCATTAAATAGGGATTTAAAAATATGCTTAAATGTTTTAAATATAGGATTTTAAGCTGAGTCGGTCAGCCATACAGTCGACCAACCGCAGAGCTCATTTGCTCTACCTATCGACCGGATGGTCGACCGACATGCACAGATGTTCACAGCCCAAGAGAGTTAGAAGTTTGGTCGACTGACCGATAGACCGCAGCAAAGATCAGCTAACCGATAGACCGGTCTACCGACATTGTCTGCAGGACTTTTGGGTTTTTTCAGTCGATCGCTTAGGCGACCAACAAGAGAGCAATGCTCTCTGGAGTTGGGCTCGGTCGACGGCCCGGTCGATTGAAAAATCCAACATCATAAATATGACCGTTGCTGGTCGACTGAAAATCCCAACGGTCATAAATATCACCATTGATGGTCAACCGTCAGGTCGACTGACAGGCTGTTTAGCATGGGTTTGGATCCCAACAGCTAGCTTCTGTTTGGCCTATAAATAGGTATTTTGGAAAGAGTTTTTCTCTGATATTTTTTAAGAGATTTCAACCAGTTTTCAAGTGACTATTTTTTCCATCTTCAAGAAAGTTTACAACAAGTTTTTGGGCTTAAAATCCAAATCTTTCTTGTATTTGTTTTAAGGTTAAAAAGTTTTGAAAAATCAAAGAAAACAAGTTTTAGGAAACACAAGTTTTATTTTTCAAGTTTCTATATCTAATAGAAGTTTTCCAATTTGTTTTCTAAGACTTTCATTTTCAAAATCTTTGTTTTCTCAAGTTTGAGCTATCTTTATAAAATCTATCATCTAGGATCTTGTATTGTGAGATTTTTGGTTTGTGATCTTAATGGTTACCAAGGATTGTAACATTTTCTTTATTTTGTGCATTTGGTTTTTATGCCTTGGCTTTGTCCCCTCCCTCTTGTGTAAAAGTGATTTGCTTTATGCAATTGGCTTTATGCCTCCTCATGTATAGAGAATTAAGGTTTGTATCCTTTGTGAAGTTTATTTGTGGAGATTGTAAAAATCCTTCACGCGGTGAAGGAAGGGACATAGAGGAAGTGGCTCGAACCTCAAAACATATCCTTGTGTTTGTGTTTGCTATCTCTCAACTCAACTCTAGTTGTTTATATCTTGCATTGATATTATTGCTCATCTATATATGCTTAATATTGTGCCTACACTTGTATTAATCTAAGAGAGTTACTCAAGCACCTCAACTCTTATAAAAGAGGAATCTTGAGGAGATGTTCTAGAGCCCTTAATCAGGAATTCGGCTTCACTCTTTGTAATATATTTGTATCTAGTTTTATTAGTGTGAAAGTTTTTAATTCCATATTTGATTAGCACTTTATCAATTCACCCCCTCTAGGTGAACCTTCAAATGTTATTAGAATTATTGCTCCTGATATTCGGTTTAACCACGGAGGAGTGATCCTTGATTTGCTAATCTCTATATTTGTTTTACACATTCATACTTGTTTTGCACACTCATGAATTTTTTTGCTCCACCTATGTTTGTTGTTCTAACATCGACATATAAAAACTTAAAATGAGTTCATATCTTAAAGCTTTAGGAATACATGTTTATCTTGTCACAACTAAAAAATCATATATTGAAAATGGCAAATATTTTGAGGGTAATGCACAATCTATGATTGCGATTAAGAAAACCCTAAACAATGATTATCTTTCTAGAGTTACTAATTATTATTTCGCCTTTACAGTGTGAAAAACATTGATCTCTCTTGAAGAAAAAAGTTTAAATGATTCGGAGAGAGAATCAAGTGAAGACGATTCTGGCCAAGCATGCTACATGGCCCAAGAAAACAACTCCCTTGAAGTAAAATCAAAATCAGAACTTGATGATTGTGCAAGTGTGTCTAATGATATAGTGTGTCTAGTGAGGATGTACACATGTTGAATGATGAGCTTGCTATGTTTTGTGAGGATTTACTTGAAAAATATAAATTGTTGAAAAATAAGAGTTTAAAATGGAAGAAAAAAAATAAACTTTTATCTTCTAAACTTGATTGTGTTTTAAATGCGAAAGAAGAAATTTCAAAGAAAAGTGATTCTTTATCTTCAAAACTTGATCTTGTTTTAAAAGAAAAAGATTTTCTTTCTAAATAAAAGGATTTTTTAAAATCCAACTTGATTTTGTTTCAAAAGAAAATTGTTTTAATTTCAAAAAAAAACTCTTTGAAAAATGACTTGGTTCAAA
Source organism: Agave tequilana (assembly GCA_038442645.1). Taxonomy (NCBI): domain Eukaryota; kingdom Viridiplantae; phylum Streptophyta; class Magnoliopsida; order Asparagales; family Asparagaceae; genus Agave; species Agave tequilana. The sequence goes on along the minus strand of JAVJIF010008460.1, from coordinate 114,364 downwards.
AAGCAAATGATTTCTCTTCCTAAAGAAAAGGATTTTGTTTCTCATGTCCATGTTGTTTCTTCTCTTATTGTTAAAAATGAGATTTGTGTTTTGAATAATAAGATTGATTGTTTAGGCTTAACTTTGAGTGAATGTGCTTTTAATCATGATATATTAAAATCTATATTTCATAAGAAATATGTTCCGCATATGCATGTACACCCTTTACGGCATATGCCACATGCAGACCATGTTCACACACATTTCACCAATATGTATGCTAGAGTGTACACTTGTACACATTGCGGCCACAAAGGCCATTTGACACAATTTTGCTATTATAGAATAAATATATCTAATGTCAATGTTTGGGTTCAAAAATATACTAACCCCAAAGACTCAAAAAAGTTTTGGGTACAAAAATTTACACCAATTAATTTTGATGTAGGTGTGAACTCTCAAAAGACGTGAGAGGATTGGTGCCTTGATGGTGCAAGCAATAGGAACTTGATGGATACAAATCAATGGATGCATCACTATCAAGGAGTGTAGGTGGGAGGACCACCTTGTTTTGGTGAATGGAGTTAGTTCTATTCATGTTGGTAACTATCTCTATTCTCCACCTTATGTTTAGTTTATGTTTTAAATTTAACTTTTAGCATGTTATGATTTATGTGTTTGGTTATATGTTTAAATGTAAAATTTTTGTTAAAACTTATGATTGACCTTCATATGCATCTCTATTTTATTTTTGTACTCAATTCATATTTGAGTATACTTGTATGTCTTAGTTTTGACGATTCTTGTATTTATACATACACTCTCTTTTAAAATGCAAATCTTGTTTTGTTATTTTTTTTTGAATAAATCTCTTGAGATACGTGTTTAACCTTTTATGAGATTATTTCTATTTGATTTTGCTTCATGTATTTGTAAACCTATTAAAACTATGTGATATACATGTTATATCCTTAAGATACTTGATTTGTATGTCATATACTCTATTGTGTACTCAATTTATGTTTTGATATATATGTATGCTTTAGTTTTGATAAAGTTTACATATATCTTGAAGTTTATCTTACTCTTCATATTTTTATTGAATATCTCGTTGATGGATATGTTTTGATGATTTGAGTTTGTTGTCTCCACAAATCTTGATATGTTTTGGTGAAAAATGTTTTTCTTAATTTGTGATTTCATATTTTTACAAATCAAATTTTTTTGTGTCGAAGTTTAAAAAAAATTCAATGAGCTTTGATTTTATACAAAACTATTTTACTTTCATGAAAATGCTATGTATATGAATCTTGTGCACTCACGTTCATGCTATATTGATTTTTTATGACAATTTTTCTGTAATATACATTTTTCATGAGTTATATGATTTATTTTATATTTGAATAATCTTGAACTAGTTTATAAAACTATTTTAAATTAGCTCTTTTATTCTTCACTTAGTAGTATTTTCAATCTATACTCAACTATTTTCATATTATTATTTTTGAAAATATCTACCCTAGTGAGAGGATGGTTGGGTGATCATGAGTTGTATATACTTTGATGACTATTTCTTTGACATGTGCATGTAGGTTGGTGATTTCATGAGTTATACACATAATTCTCATGAATTTAATTTTTGTATACTCATTCTTGTTTATATATACATATGTATACTCTAAATTGTGAATGATATCTCAATTGGCATACATACATATATATGATCGATTGTGCATGTTTAATAATTTTCATTCATATTTATATAGCACAATTTGTTTCTTGCTAAGTTTATGTTCATTTCAAATTGGTATCATAAATTGGTATTAATTTCAATTAGTATCTTTATTTCTAAAGCTTATGCATTAGTTTTTATAGTTGTTTCAAAAAGTGAAAGAAATTTCTTGATAAATTTAAATTGGTATCTTATTCTCATTCTTTTTGATAAAAATATTTTTTTAGCAAATGTTCATATTTTCAATTGGTATCAATTATTACAATTGATATTTACATTTCAAGTTACTTTGCTAATTGGTATCCATGTCATCCATGTTTATTCATTTGATTTCAATTGATATTTTTTGGCTAAATTTTCAATTAACATCCTTTGCATGACTTTTAATTGATTCTCATTGATATTTGTGTTTCAAATTGATGTATCTATGTTTATTTTAAATTAGTTTATTAAAATTTTCAATCGGTTTGTATTATTTATATCCAAGGTGAGTTAACTTAACGTCTTCTCTATATGTAAATTTATGACGAATAAAAGATTAACCTCTTTTCTCTATATCATACACATGTGTAAGAGTAGCTTAATATCTCCATTTATACATTGTATATTATGCTTATGTGAGTCGAGGTTTAGTCATCCCTTCTCCAGTATATGTATGCAAGGGGAGTTAACTTACGTCTCTCCTCTTCATAAATTTATATCGCATATACATCTATTTTGTATTCTCTACCCCTTTGTTGATGAATTTACAAAAAGGGAGAGAGAAATTTAAAGTTCATATATGCATCTTGTTCATGTTTTATGCATATATGTTTGATGTTTATCTATGAGAAATTATTGAATATCTTTTTGTGATTGTGTTTATGCATGAGTTAAGGGGGAACTTTTTGAGCTCTTCACTAATCCATGCATATATAATTTCATGAGTTTTGTCACCATAAATAAGAGGAAGATTGTTGGCCCAAAGGCCTATCACTCTAGTTTTGATGATGATTAATTCATGTAGTTATAGTACTAATGATCTTAAATTATTTAAGTTTCAGATATTCAATCAAGATCTTAGTAGGCATTTAGCTTCAATAAAAGATTCATAGTTAAGTTTTGAAGCTATCACTTGGTTATTCAAGAGCTCAAATATAAAGATCATATCAAGTACTCAAGAGGAGTCTAGCTCGAAGGAATAAAGTTTGGATCAAGTCTACTTAAAGAAGAAGATCTACAAGAAGACTTGAGTTTAGAGTTTGTGAATTTAAAATTTTTGTATAGTATAGATTAGTTTTGATTGCTCAAGCTTACACGCACACAAAGGTTTTCGTATTTCAGTTTAAACGGGTTAAACCAAATGAATTTTCAGTTTTGAATTTAACTAGAAACGTTTTTAGTTTCATAAATAGATTTCATCAAAAATAAGTTTACATTGGTTTATATATGTATTGGATTTCATCCATATGCATTGATGCTCCAAATGTGTTTAATAAACTTACTTTGATGAGTTGAATTCAAGAATTTAAGTTATGTATTTATGAAAAATTATTGTTTATGAAATATATTACCAAAAACAAGTTTATAATATTTTATATGTGTATTAGATTCTATTTATGCACATTGGACTTAAATTGAGTTTCAAAAGCTTGCTTTTTGTATTTATACAATTTTTTGTAAAAATTAGATTTTTATTTAAAAGTTTAGTTTTTAGAAAAATACAATTTTGTTTTTAAGATTACAACAACAACAACTAAGCCATTTGTCCCAAGTATTTGGGGTAGGCTACATGAACCAAAAGAGAATTACGCCGAATTGGGCACATTGATCAACTTTCTCCACTCATTCCTATCGAGCAATATGCCTTCACTAAGTCCTTTAGCCTCCATAATTTGTCGTATTACCTCCATCCATGTTTTCTTCGGTCTCCCCTGCGCTCTTTAACTTGCCATAAATTGATATGCTCAACTCGCCGGACTGGCGCATCGGTAGGTCTACGTCGCACATGACCAAATCATCGTAGGCGGTTTTCTCTCATCTTCTCTTTTATAGAGGCTACACCTATCTTAGTATGAATATCCTCATTTCTCACCTTATCTCTCTGCGTGTTACTACACATCCAACGAAGCTTGCGCATCTCTGCTACACTCATCTTCTGGGCATGATGTCTCTTTAGAACCCAACATTCTGTGCCATATAACAAAGCTGGCCTAATAGCAGTGATAAAACTTTCCCTTCAGTCATAACGGAATGTTACGATCACATAAAACTCCTGTTGCGCTCCTCCATTTCAACCAGCCGGCTTGGATCCTATGGTTGACATCACTATCGATCTCCCCATCCTTTTGGATAAAGAACCCATGTACTATTATCTCAAAAACAAAAGTTCACATGTTTGTTATATATGTTAATTTTTAATCACACATATTTGTACTTCATTGTATTTACATGAACTTATTTTTGTGAAATTTTTTTAGATTTATTTGTATTTAGATGGTGATTTAAAAATATCTTTAAATGTTTTAAATATAGAGTTTTCGGGGCTGAGCCGATCGACCACATGGTCGATCAACCGCATAGCTCATTTGCTCTGTCGGTCAATCATACGGTCGTCCGACGTGCATAGATGTGCACAGCCCAAGAGAGTTAGAAGTTCGATCGACCTGTTGGCCCAAAAGGTTACACTCTCCATTTATTGAGTTTTGATGATGACAAACCAAATTAGTGCTATTTGGTACTAATGAGTTTGTTTAAGATAAGTTTCAGGTTAGTACCATATTTGGAGGCCATTGCTTAGCTATTGCAACAACTTCTAGGTTTCATGAAGCAAATAAGGCATATTGCATATCAAGGAAGGAACATAGAAGAAGGGGCTCTAGCAAGGCATAGCATGGCTCAAGACTTGAAGATTGCTCAACAAGATTTGTTTTTAGTTTTATAAGTTTAGAATTTTGTTAAAGAATGATGGATAGGTTTGAAACTCAATCACACATGTTTTTGCGCACATATTGTTTCTAAGATGATTTTTTATAAAATGTACAAAAATATTTTGATACAAAATCCTCTGCCTACAAATCAATTTTTATGTTTTATACTTAGTACTATTTAAAGATATTTTTCATAAAAATCAAACTCTTTTCAAAATTGTGTTTTAAACTTAACTTTTGACCTGAGCCGGTCGACCGTGCCTGTGTCAGTCTTGTCCGGTCGACCGTACAAGTCGACCGTGGTTCTGGCAGATGCACGTATCAGTGTGCATGTTTGTCGGTCGACCGGGCGGTCGACCGACTGTAAGCCAGTTTGCTCTCAGGTTTCTTAGGTCGACCGGGCGGTCGACCGCTGGCCTGCAACGGTCAGATTTTTGAGTAGGCGGTCGACCGACCGGTCGACCGGACTAGCCGTTGAACAGTAAACGGCTATTTTCTGGACTGTTTTAAATTTTGTCTTTTTGTGTTTAAAATTAGTTTAAGGGATATATTTCAAACTTAATACTCTCTGATTAATCCTAATTATGTTTTATCCCTAAACCCTAGCCCTCTCCTATAAATAGGGGTGTTTGGGGAGAGATTGTTTACAACAATTAATTACAAGAGAAAAATTCTAAAAGTTTTCAAGTTTAAGGCTTTCAAAAGATCTTGGTTTTTGTGCTGAAATTCTCTCATTTTTTGAAGTGTTTTTCAAAAGAATTCTCTGATTTCATTTTCTTTTCTCCTTGCACACAAGAGCTTCATTCCTACTCATTGTTCTCTAAGGACCTTTTGTAAGGGAAGAGACTTTTGAAAGAGAGAGTTTGTGGTCTTTTGACTACTCAGAATTTGCTTATACTTGAGATTGTGGAGTTGGGTACTCCAGTGTAATTGTGATTTCTTTGTGATAGTGGAAGTAGCTAGAATCCTTCTGGGGAAGGCGGGGAGTAGAGCTGGGTGCTCGAACCTCGATAACATATCCTTGTGTTTGTGTTTGGTTTACATTCTTGCACTCCTTACTTTACTTTACTTGCACTTATTACTTGCTTATCATCATCATTGCTATATTTAGGGGCCGTTTGTTTCGCGTAAAAGTCCGTAATTCGTAAATGACTTACCACCCAGTTACAACTACGGCATTTGTTTGGACCGTAATTTGTAAAAGACTTACACAATCCAATTGCCACTCACTTGCAACCCAATTACCACTCACTTACAGCCTAGTTACAGTTAATTTTGTGGTCATGCAAATTTGTATTATTTTTTATGTTAATATTAATTTTTTTTAATATTTAACATTTTTAATATTTATTTGCAATATTAAAACTTTTTAAATCACCAAATAGGTAATTTTGTGATCAACTTTTTCACTTACGACTTACACATTACGACAACCAAACACCGTAAAGCACAATACACTTTTTCACTTACAACTTTATATTACCAACCAAACACCATAAAGCTTACATGCATGTAACTCATTTACAAATGTAAAAGACTTTACCAATTACAACTTACGAATTACGGCCAATTACGACAACCAAACAGATCCTTACTTGCTTTCATTCATCTTGTGAATCTTGTTGGGTGATTGTTACATCTTAATTTTTAATTTGTCCATTGATTAGCATTATCACCTATTCACCCCCCCTCTAGGTGATTTTCAATTGGTATCAGAGCTTGGACTCTAGGTTTGGCTTAACATCCATAGAGAGATCCTTAAAATTTGCTAATCAACATTTTCATTCATACATTCATACACTAGTAAACATGGCCGATAACATTAAAACCCCTCCTAAATTTGATGGACTTAATTTCCCTATTTGGAAGGTTAGGATGACTATATTTTTGCAATCTTTGGGTAGCTTAGTGGCCAAGTCCTTGATCAAACCCTATGTAGCACCCGATAGTGATGAGAGCACTTGGACCGACTTCAACTTTAGAGAATATGAGGCTAACTCTAAGGCCCAAAACTCCCTATTAACCGCCTTGAATGAGGATGACCTTACACGGGTAATTCATTGCCAATCCGCCTATGAGATTTGGCAACATTTATTGGTCACACACGAAGGGACTTCACAAGTCAAGAGAGCTAAGATAGATCTCTTGAGGTCCCAATATGAGTCATTTAAAATGATTGATGATGAGTCTATTGATAGTATGATTACAAGATTTACTAAAATCACTAATGGTCTTTCTTCCTTAGGTGATGACATCTCCAACGATCAAAAGGTGCGGAAAGTGATTCGGGCTCTTCCGTCTTCATGGGAGATAAAGGCCACCACCTTAAAAGAATTGAACGATAAGGACGAGATGGACCTCGTTAGTCTCATTGGGAATATAAAGACCCATGAGATGGAGAAGAAGGCAAGAGAAGAGGCCACTACTTCAAAGAAGAAATTCATAGCCTTCAAAACTTCATCCACCAATGATGACGATGAAGAAGACGAAGAAGAAGATGAGGAGCTAACTCTACTTGTGCGGAACGTCAAGAAGTTATACCGAAAGAACAAGCTCAACTTCCGGAGAAAATTTGAAGGCAAAGAGGAGAGAAGGATCATTTGCTACAATTGCCGCAAACCCGGACATATCATGGCGGATTGCCCGGAGTTCAAGAAGAAGATGACTTCCTCCTTCAAGTCAAAGAAGCCGGAGGAAAAGAAAGCATACAAGGCAACGTGGGATTCGGAAAGCGAGTCCGAAGAAGAGGTAGATACGGCAAACATGTGTTTCATGGCAAACACTCCAAAGGTAACCTCTCAATCTCTTGATGATGAAGATGACGAATTAAGTAAGGAAGTTCTTGTACATGCCTTTGTTGAACTCTCCGAAACTTATGATAATAAGAAAATTGAATGTCTTAAATTACAAAAGGAAGTTGCTTTTCTTAAAAATCAACTTGGTATGGTTTCTAAAGAAAAGGATGATATCTCTTCAAAACTTATTTCTATTCAAAATGAATTTAGTGCCTACAAGGTTTCTTGTAAGGCAAAAGCTCCTATTGTAAATGAAAAAGAAATTTCTTCTTTTAAATCCAAAATGGTTAATCTTGAAAAGGTTTTGAAAGATTGTGCTTTTAACACCAAGAGGCTTGAAGAAAAGTTTTCTAAAAAGCACACCTCTCATGCTAAAGATTCACATGTTAAGATTCCTCATGCTCACACTACATACAAATCTTCTCATTTTCATGCTCACAATTCTCATGCTCACAAATCACACACTCACTATACTTTTAAATATGGTAGAGTGTATAGATGCACATATTGTGGTAAGAATGGGCATTTGGCTAAATTTTGTTATGACCAAGTTAATAGATCAAATAATCTTGTTTGGGTTAATGAAACTAACCCTTTAGGACCCAAGAAAATGTGGGTACCAAAATCAAGTCCTAAATTATTTGATATAGGTACACACCAAGGCTCCAAGACGTAGGGAGCGGTGGTACCTTGATAGTGGTTGTTCAAGACACATGACATGGGACATCAATAACTTCACAACCCTATCAAGGTACATGGAAGGTGGCTCCGTCACCTTCGGGGATGACTCCAAAGGAACTATCATCGGTATAGGTAACATTCAAATTGGTGCATCTCCTATTATAGAAAATGTTGTTTTAGTAGATGGTTTAAAACATAATTTGCTTAGCATTAGTCAACTTTGTGACCGTGGACTTAAAGTTGTTTTGATGATTCTTCTTGCAAGATTTTTGATGTTAAATCCGATGTTTGTATTCTTACCGGTTTTCGTGACAATAATGTTTATATCATTGACATGCTTAATTTAGATTGTTCTACTTAATGCTTGAATGCTTTTGATGAAAATTCTTGGCTTTGGCATAGAAGATTAGGACATGCATCTTTTGACCATCTTTCTAGGATTAATTCAAAGGAATTGGTGAAGGGTATACCTTGCTTGAAGTTTGAGAAAGACCGCATTTGTGGTGCGTGCCAACTTGGGAAACAAACCAAGTCTGCCTTCAAACCAATCAAGGATATCATGTCAACTAGGCCTTTAGAATTAATTCATATGGATCTTTTTGGACCAACTAAAACTAAGAGTTTAAATGGTAATAGATATGCATTTGTTTTAGTTGATGATTTTTCCCGATTTACTTGGGTTTTCTTCTTGGAACACAAAGATCAAACTTTTTCTCATTTTAAGATTTTTCGAAAAAGAGTTGAAAAAGAAAAAAGTTTTTCGATTTTGAAAATAAGAAGTGATAGAGGTGGTGAGTTTGTTAACCAACTCTTCATGACTTATTGTGATGAAAAGGAATTAAGCATGAAATGTCTTGTCCTAGAACTCCACAACAAAATGGAGTTGTAGAAAGGAAAAATAGAACACTTCAAGAGATGGCTAGGATAATGATAAGTGAGTATGACCTCCCTCAATATCTATGGGCCGAGGCCGTAAACACCGCATGCTATATATCAAATCGTATTTATTTATGTAAAAATTCTTTCAAAACATCTTTTGAAATGTATCATTCTAGAAAACCTAATGTTGCATATTTCAAAGTTTTTGGATGCAAGTGTTTTGTTTTGAACACTAAAGATAACTTGGGTAAATTTGATGCTAAGGCTTATGAAGCTATCTTTGTTGGATATTCTTCTACTAGCAAAGCATATAGAGTATTTAATAGATCTTCACATACTATTGAAGAAACCATGCATGTTAAATTTGAAGAATCTAATGTGTTTGTTGAGAATGTTGTAGAGATTGAACCATTAGGTGAAAACATGGAGAAACTATCCTTGAAGGACTCACCCGCTCAAGAAGAAAAGCAAGAATCAATTGGTGATGTTCAAGAGGATAAAGAGGAAAGCTCTCAACCGCTTCCTAAATCTTGGAGATACGCTACAAATCATCCTAAGGAGCTCATCTTGGGTGATGCATCTAAAGGAGTCACAACGCGCTCCAAACTCCATGACCTATGTGGTAATTTTGCTTTCATTTCTCATTTTGAACCCAAAGGCATTCTCGAAGCCGAGACGGACCCATATTGGTTGCTTGCCATGCAAGAGGAACTCAATCAATTTGAGCGCAACTAAGTTTGGCACCTTGTTCCTAAGCCCACGATAGACCAATAATTGGTACTAAGTGGATCTTTAGAAATAAGATGGATGAGTCCGAAAATGTCATTAGGAATAAAGCTAGGTTAGTGGCCCAAGGTTACACTCAAGTTGAGGGAATTGACTTTGAGGAGACCTTTGCACCCGTAGCACGGCTTGAAGCCATACGGATGACACTACCTTTTGCATCTTTCAAAAATTTTAAACTTTTTCAAATGGATGTGAAAAGTGCATTTTTGAATGGTTTTATTAATGAAGAAGTTTATGTTTCTCAACCTCCCGATTTTGTTGATCATGTTCATCCCGATTTTGTTTTTAAACTTGATAAAGCTTTATATGGATTGAAACAAGCTCCAAGAGCTTGGTATGAAAGGCTTTCTAGTTTTCTCATTTCAAATGATTTTATTAAAGGCAAAGTAGATACAACACTATTCACTAAGCATGTTGATAATGACATTTTAATTGTACAAATTTATGTTGATGATATAATTTTTGGTTCTACTAATGAGTTTTTATGCAAGGAATTTGAAAAGGTTATGCAATGTGAATTTGAAATGTCTTCAATGGGTGAGCTTAATTTCTTTCTTGGACTCCAAATCAAGCAATTGCAAGATGGAAACTTCATATGTCAAGCCAAATACGCAAAGGAACTCGTAAAGAGGTTTGGACTTGAAGACTCAAAGGTTTGCAACACTCCCATGGCAACTACAACCAAACTTGATAAGGATGACCAAGGTAAAAATGTTGATATTAAATTGTTTAGAAGCATGATAGGTAGTCTTTTGTATTTGACGGCAAGTAGGCCGGATATCATGTTTAGTGTGTGTCTTTGTGCTAGATTTCAATCGTGTCCCAAAGAGTCCCATCTTATTGCGGTAAAACGCATTATTCGTTATATTAAGGGCACTATTGGGATGGGTCTATGATATCCGAAAACCGGAGATTTCTCAATGACGAGTTATTCGGATGCCGACTATGCGGGTTGTAGAGTAGATAGAAAGAGTACTAGTGGGACATGTCAATTTCTTGGTAATTGTCTTGTTTCATGGTCCTCTAGGAAACAAAATTCCGTAGCACTCTCAACCGCCGAGGCGGAGTATGTTGCCGCGGGGGCTTGTTGTGCACAAGTCCTTTGGATGAAACATACTCTCCTTGATTTTGATTTGCATTTTGATCATATAAAAATATTTTGTGATAATACTAGTACTATACACATGACTAAGAATGCAAATCAACATAGTAAGACCAAGCACATTGAGATTAGATATCACTTTCTTAGAGATCATTTTGAGAAAGGAGATATAGATATTGATTATGTTTCTACGGATCTGCAACTAGCCGATATTTTCACTAAACCTCTTGATTTTGCTAGATTTTCGTTTATTTGTGGAGAACTTAATGTTTGTATTATTGATTAAACATGTGATTCCTAACCCTTTTTGATGTATGACAAAAAGGGGGAGAATAAGTTAGCGCATGATAAAAATAAATTTATATGGTCTTGGTTCCATATGAGTTTATATGAGTTTATATATGTTTTTGTTGTCTTGTTTTGTTTTCATGCGTTTTGAGAATTCTTGTGTTTTGTTAGTATCAAGAAAATAACATGTGATTTTCATTATTGTTTCAATTGGTTTAAATTGGTATCAAGAGCATATATGTTTTTATGTTTTCAATGAATTCTTATGTTTTGAGTTTAAATGTTTTCTTTATATAGCATAATTTGAGGGGGAGTTTTCTCCTCCCCTATATTTTTATCTTGTAGCCTATTTGTTTTGTCATCATCAAAAAGGGAGAGATTGTTGGCCCAAAAGGTTACACTCTCCATTTATTGAGTTTTGATGATGACAAATCAAATTAGTGCTATTTGGTACTAATGAGTTTGTTTAAGATAAGTTTCAGGTTAGTACCATATTTGGAGGCCATTGCTTAGCTATTGCAACAACTTCTAGGTTTCATGAAGCAAAGAAGGCATATTGCATATCAAGGAAGGAACATAGAAGAAGGGGCTCTAGCAAGGCATAGCATGGCTCAAGACTTGAAGATTGCTCAACAAGATTTGTTTTTAGTTTTATAAGTTTAGAATTTTTTTAAAGAATGATGGATAGGTTTGAAACTCAATCACACACGTTTTTGCGCACATATTGTTTCTAAGATGATTTTCTATAAAATGTACAAAAATATTTTGATACAAAATCCTCTGCCTACAAATCAATTTTTATGTTTTATACTTAGTACTATTTAAAGATATTTTTCATAAAAATCAAAGTCTTTTCAAAATTGTGTTTTAAACTTAACTTTTGACCTGAGCCAGTCGACCGCACCAGTCGACCGTGCCTGTGTCAGTCTTGTCCGGTCGACCGTACAAGTCGACCGTGGTTCTGGCAGATGCACGTATCAGTGTGCATGTTTGCCGGTCGACCGGGCGGTCGACCGACTGTAAGCCAGTTTGCTCTCAGGTTTCTTAGGTCGACCGGGCGGTCGACCGCTGGCCTGCAACGGTCAGATTTTTGAGTAGGCGGTCGACCGACCGGTCGACCGGACTAGCCGTTGAACAGTAAACGGCTATTTTCTGGACTGTTTTAAATTTTGTCTTTTTGTGTTTAAAATTAGTTTAAGGGATATATTTCAAACTTAATACTCTCTGATTAATCCTAATTATGTTTTATCCCTAAACCCTAGCCCTCTCCTATAAATAGGGGTGTTTGGGGAGAGATTGTTTACAACAATTAAATACAAGAGAAAAATTCCAAAAGTTTCCAAGTTTAAGGCTTTCAAAAGATCTTGGTTTTTGTGCTAAAATTCTCTCATTTTCTGAAGTGTTTTTCAAAAGAATTCTCTGATTTCATTTTCTTTTCTCCTTGCACACAAGAGCTTCATTCCTACTCATTGTTCTCTAAGGACTTTTTGTAAGGGAAGAGACTTTTGAAAGAGAGAGTTTGTGGTCTTTTGACTACTCAGAATTTGCTTGTACTTGAGATTGTGGAGTTGGGTACTCCGGTGTAATTGTGATTTCTTTGTGATAGTGGAAGTAGCTAGAATCCTTCTGGGGAAGGCGGGGAGTAGAGCTGGGTGCTCGAACCTCGATAACATATCCTTGTGTTTGCGTTTGGTTTACATTCTTGCACTCCTTACTTTACTTTACTTGCACTTATTACTTGCTTATCATCATCATTGCTATATTTACTTGCTTTCATTCATCTTGTGAATCTTGTTGGGTGATTGTTACATCTTAATTTTTAATTTGTCCATTGATTAGCATTATCACCTATTCACCCCCCCTCTAGGTGATTTTCACGACCGTAGCAGAGATTGGACGATCGACTGATCGACCGACATTTTCTGCAGGACTCTCAGGTTTTCTCGGTCGACCGTTCGGTCGACCAACCAGAGAGCACTGCTATATAGGTCGAAAAATCACAATTTCAAAATTTTTTTTAATTGAATAGAAGATTACAATGGATACAATCTGATTACAAAAGAGAGAAAATCATTTGATTGATTCTCCTTTGTTTAAAACTGGGTTCTTCACATGGCGGTAGAGAGTGAGTCATGTTCTCCATTGACTGGCTAGATATCAGACTTCTTTGAGAGGAAAATCTTCTCTTCGAATCACTGACAGAGTAGCACAGCTCTTATCAATGACAAAATCTCAAAAAGAGATTAAACAAAACTTGAACTCAGCAAGTTTAAAGAGATGAACTCCTTTAATTCTCTCCTTCCTCCACTCTGATCAACCAAACCCTTTATTAATAGTTTTCTTGACTATTTATAGAGGGTTTCAGGGGAATAATTGTCCCTTAAAACCCCTCCATAATGGGGTTAACTCCCTTTATTATGTGGGTATTAATTGACCCAGTAATAGGGCAGTTACAACAGAAACGCAACACTATTTTGTTGCTTGAAACGCAGGCTTGAGCCTTGCGTTTCATAGAAAAGCGGACATGGCCGAGTTCCATGTTTGAACTGAAACGAGGGCTTAACAAGCCCTGTGTTAGATAGTAGACGTGGGCTTAAACTGAGGCTCGCGTTTGAATTGAAACGCGGGCTTGGCTAAGCCCTGTGTTTTAAGTTAAACACTGGCTTCGACTGAGCCTCGCGTTTTGAATTGAATACTGGCTTGGACTGAGCCTCGCGTTTTGAATTAAACACTGGCTTGAATAAGCCTCGCGTTTTGAATTGAACGCTGTCTTGAGTAAACTTCGCGTTTTGAATTGAACGTTGGCTTGAATAAGCCTCGCGTTTCTTACTGATTTGAGCTCTGTGTTTGATACTTTTGTCTTTAATTTTTTTTTATTGTCCAAAGAACCCCCTCCAAAGTTCAAAACTCCGTAGTTGAGTGGAACAGATCTTGGAATACTTTAGACTTCATATTTAATTGTTGCTTCCAAGCCTGAACTGACAATCTTCTGTGATACCCTGAACTTGATCTTATCTAGATTTCGGTCTTCGTGAGTATACTGTTGAACTCTTTAAAGCCACCAAGGATGATCGTTGCAAGTATCCAAATACACTGTCTAGACCTTTTCTGAGCTCTGATTTAATTATTAGTGTACTGTTGAACTGGGAGAATTGTCATCTGCTTTTGAGAAAAGAAATGATGTTCTTGTAAACGCAAGGATTGCGTTTCTTTGTAGACGCGGGCTTTATTTGAAGTGAAGACACACCTTTCACTTGATATAGAGATGCGGCTCTTGAGCGTTACAAAGGCAGACTTGATTCAAAGTGGAGACGCAGCACTCACTTGGAATAGAGACGCTGCTCTCGAGCGTTACGAAACACGGACATGATTCAAAGTGGAGACGCAACACTCACTTGGAATAGAGACACGACTTTCAAGCGTTACATAATGCGGAGCTCTTCTTCTTTGGAGACGCGACTTTTGTGGAACACGAGCCTTGCGTTTGAGTGCACTGACATGCGTCTGGCCTAGATTGACCTCGAGATACGTGCCATGTATCTCGGCCGACGCGTCTTCCTATATAAGGCGCAACGTATCCTTTCAAGAGTCATCATTTGACTTTTCTTCCTCCTTTAACTCTACTTTCAGAGTTTGCAAGCTTCTTCAAGCTTTGTTTAGAACCTAAAGCTTTAAGCTTTTAACTTTAATCTTCTTCAAAGATTTCATCGGTGAAATGGCCCCAAAACAAAAGCAGATCGCTTCCTCGTCTAGCGCCACTTCGTCGGCCGCTCGAATGGGTGGCGCACCTCCAGCAGAGGCCCCCCATTTCAGGTAAAAATGAGCCATTAATGGACTTGAAGAGTTTTTCAAACTCTTACACATTTGTTGAAGTTAAACACTCAATGCGAGATTCATGGCCCACGTTTGAATTGTGGACACGGCTTTCATGTTGGTAAGCAAGATGCGGGTCTGAGGATCCTCACATCTATATTTTACCAATTTTACTCCCATGTCTGTTTATTAAACGCAGTGCTATGAACTTCGCGTTAGAGTCTCCTGAACACGGGTCTCACTTGGTTGAGACCAGCGTTTGAAGTCTAATACTTAGAAAAAATTTCAAGTCTTGAAGTTTAAATGCGGACTTCATGTGATCCTTACGTTTTTGAGTCTCACTCCTCTTCTTTTTTGAACGCGGGTCTCAAGTGAGCCTCGCATTCGGTCATTGAATGCGGGTCTCACATGAGCCCCGCATTTGGGCTTTAACACTTAGTTAACTTCAAGGTTTTTCTTCTTCGTGCACTAATTGTTGTGTTCTTTTTGTGGTATGATATTCCTCCAATCCTTTGTCCAAGAAGTGCCATTTTGGATATGTCGGTGGTGCTGACTTAATATGGTTTTTGTTCTTTAGAAGACTGCTTCGGTAATTGCTGATAAGTCAAGGAGAGACGGAGCCGGGTTAGCAATGCCAGTGAGCATTTCAGATGGTCAGATCGAATCAGATTCCCGTGCACTCTTAAGGAAGTCTGATTTCTTCTTTGGTGACTCGATTGAGGAGGATGAAGTGGTTCTTTATGATGGAGAGTACAAGTGGCTCCGTCAAATTGGTAACAGGAGATTCTTTCTCCCGAACACAGAGCGAATGTATCCACTAGCATATCTGTAGCATATGTCCGTACATCGGACGATGAAAGGGGACTGATTGAAGCTAAACCTGCACAAAAAATACGGATTTTTAGATCTTATAATAAAAACGTGCAAGTGCACATTACTTCCGCTATAGCAAGTGGCTAATGTGGGTCGTGATCCACAAGGAGGGTTTGCGATGGAAGCGTTTACAGTTTTATTGAAATCGTTATAAAAACTAAGCGAAGGTTCTTCTCTGTTTTATGTTATGAAAATGAAAAAGAAAGTTGTTAAAGTTAAGAAGAAAGCGGGAGATGAAGAAGGTGAAAAATCAGAAAACAAAAGAAAGCGACAAAGTACAAATGAAGTGGAAAGAAGAATGAAAACGATTTGGAGGAAGTGGTGTTTGTGATTTAGTTTACAGAAATAAAAGAAAAGAAATAAAAACAATTGCTTACCTTCTTTTCGTCAAAAGCTTACCTCGAGTTTTCAGCAACGATTTTACCTTGAAGTGGAGGCATTCAGCGCATAGCCCATAAGATTCGAGTATTGGTCTTCGTCCACATTACATCATCAAGACTACTTCAAGAATGAAATGATACAGAGAGAGACTCTATTCCATCGTCATGAGCTATCGGTGGCACTCGCAATGGCAAGGCTCTTTCGATGCTTTGAGACTCACTTGGAAGACGATTGTACGAAAAAGAAAAGTAAAATAGAAACGAAGAAGAAGAAGAAGACTAAATAGAAGTGCATACACAAAAAGAACACCGATTCGATTTCATTACAATCAAAGAAAAGAAATAAGTCTTACACCGGTGTCACTCCAGCTCAAGCTTCAGTCTTGTTCTTCGATGAAAGTCGATCTCCTCTGAATTACATAAATGAAAACTAAAATTACATAAAAAGAAAGACTAAAAACCTAAACTAAGAAATGAAAACTAAGCTAAATCCTAATCTGCATTGGCGTCCATTTTCAGTGCAGCAAATGCCTTTTTATAGGCAAAAACCCTAACAACCAAGATCCCGGGGAGGTCGGGGGAGCAAACGCTCCCCGTAACTCCCCAAGATTGCCGCAGAATTGCGGCTTTTGCCGCAATTCTGCGGCCAGGGTGTGGCCAGATGGCCACACCCTGTTGGTGGGTCATCCCGGGATCTTCTTCTGGCTTTATCCTTTGTTGGTTTTGTCGTTTGAGCTCCAGATTCTGACGAAATGGCCTTGGATTCTTGGCTTTAACCGATCGATTCTGAGAGGATTCTTCTCAACCGGTTTCAACCTCTTGATTTTTCCCTGATTTTATGTGTGCGAATTAACTCTGATTTAATTCAGAATTCTGGTGGGCTTTTGGGCTCATTTCTCTTCATCTCCTTAAGGATTGGGCCTGCAAATAAATCAAACAAATAATTAGGACAATGCAGGCTTTTATTCTAAAATCAGTATGAAAATGTGACATTAAATATGCAACATTAGTCACCAATCAGGGACCTGT
This sequence comes from Agave tequilana, assembly GCA_038442645.1. NCBI lineage: Eukaryota > Viridiplantae > Streptophyta > Magnoliopsida > Asparagales > Asparagaceae > Agave > Agave tequilana. Next base: position 97,118 of record JAVJIF010008460.1, on the reverse strand, counting down.
TAAGCCAGTCTCCAGAGTTTCTCTAGGCAAGGTAGGTGTCCATGACGTCTACACAGTCGATAATGAGAGGGGCGTGCTTGGGTTGTAGCCTGGATTGGTCAGAGCTGAATATCCGACAGGGGAGACTCCACAACTAGCAGCGACCTTCATCAAACAATTTCTGGATGTGAGGGGTAATTTTCCTCCAGAATTTCGTGCGATTGGGTGGATTCACTCTACCGACAAGATGTTATGAAGCAAAATAGTAGGGTTCGCTCTCACAAAGTTTGAAGAACTTTTACTACAAGAAGGACTATACGGGGCTGTTAGGGTTATCCAGTATGGTATTTCGCAAAGCAACCAACATTTTTACGCTGTCCAGGAGCGGTACAATCCAGAGACTTGCACGTTCTTCACTCCCATCGGAGAAATGAGGCTTGCCCTTCATGAGATGTATGAAGTCTTAGGGTTGGTAATTGGAGATGCCCCCTATGAAGAATACGTCCCTTCGATAGAGGAGTTGTATCTGCTGAAGAAGAGTGACCCTCTGGTATATGAAACTTACTAAGAAGTATTGTGCCACTTCCATATATGTGGACAAGTGACAGGATGGAGAAGTGGGGGAGTTAAACAGATACCGTTGGTGAATTATCTGCTCCCTGGGGTGAATAAGACCGGCCTGGTGACTCGGCTGGCTCCTGATTAGTCTCTAAAATTGCATATTTGATGCCACATCTTCACATTTATTTAATATTAAAATTCTGTTAATGATACCTCTCTTGCATGTTTCTAGGTCCATGGCATGAAATGAAGAAGAAGACCCAAAATCACAATTTAATGGGTGATTAAAGGCCTATAAAGATAGCCATTGACCTAGGAGGGTGATTTTGTCAGACCTGGGTACTCAAATCTGAAATCCAGAAGGTACAAACGACAGGGGACCGAAGCGACAGCGCACAGCAGGCGGCGCTGCGCGCGCCGCTTTGGTACAGCCGCGAAAATGTGGCTCTGGCCGTATTTTCACGACCGTACTGGCGCAATCGCGCCAGTACTTTGGGGTAGGGTTTGCCCCCTAGTCCCCTTTCTCCTGATGCCTATAAATACCCCCTTTGGGGTCCTTCAGAGGAGATATTTAGAGAGTTAGGGTAGTTTTCTTCTTCGTGTTGTAGTTTAGGATAGTTTAAGTTAGTTGTTCTTCTTCTTTCTCCTTTTGTATTTTTCATTTCTTGTAGATCTTGTAATAGGAGAGAGAGTGGTACATGGTTGGAAAGCAAGAGTGCTTGTAATAGAAGGTGACAATCTTTGAAAGGTTCCCTCTTTACCTCTCTTTGTTTTCTTCTCTAACTCCTTTTATATGTTTAGCTAATTTTCTCTCATGGCAACTAACTACTAACCACTAACTTGCTAATTTCTTACTTGATAATCCACATGAATCTAATAGCCTCTACTTGGCCTTGCTCTTGCAAGAGCCATTGATAGCCCATGATGATGGATTCTAACACTTTAACACCCTAACTCTCAACAAGCTAACATTACTTTACTCCATGCTTACTCTTGTTTAGTTTTGATGGTTTAAGTGTAGCTTGCACTTATTTTGTTGAGTTTGGGTGTGAAAATTATCGTATGGGTTATGCTTTGAAACGCTCTTGAACCAAGGACTAGTGATGATAAAGGATACATGTGAGGCAACTATCACAAAGAGGTTAGCATGGTTAGTGGAGCCATTAGTAGTTAGTAGCCATGAGTTTTCTTTCTCTTTTTACTTTGTTTTAGATATATTTCAAAAAGCACAAATATCTTATCTTCTATGTTCTCACTTCTTCGTGTTTCATCGTACACTTCTCTTTTCATTCTTCGTTTTCTTTTCTTTTCATTCTTTCAAGCATTGAAGAAACTTTAACACATATGTAAACATTCTGGTAAAGATTTTATCACTTCCCGTCCCTATGGATTCGACCCGTTTAGCCTCTATGCTATAACGGAAGCATCGAGGAAGCCAAAGCGCGCACTTTTAACTATAGATTTCAAAATATACACTTTTCGTACATGATTTTCCCCGATCAAATTTTGGCGCCGTTGCTGGGGATGAGAACGGTTTGATTTCACGTTTTTGTTAATTTTTCTTCTTTATTTTTTGGTGTGCAGGTTAAAGTTTTAGTATTGCAGAAGTCCACACTTGCTTTTGTGTGGTTGGATAAATTCTTGTATATTCTTATATTCTGCTGCTAGTTTTTGTTTATATTACCTGTGCACTATAATAATTTTAACTAAAATATGGTAATTGGATGCTTTAAAATGATTTAGACATTTGCATTTAGGCACGTGTCGATTTCAATTCCAATATACTGTATTTTATTCTTGTGCTGTTGTGATCTTGACGGTGGTGTACATATTGCATTGCATATAGTTAGGACAAATATGTGGGTGATTTACTCTCTTTATGTGTTCATTCTTATCTATATTACACACTTGCACGAATTGAACTTAAGGGCAAAACCCAATACAACATAAGGTGGGAAAGTGATTACCCTTCCTTAGCCCAAAAATCACCCAAAAATCACCTCCCCACTCATTCAACCCAAACCTTAATAAAAATTGCTAGACGTTGGCCCCTAGGGACATCTCAGACTCATTTAGGAGATTCATCTAAGGGGAAAATTGTTAGAGTTTGACTCTTATCAAATCGTTGTCGAAGTTTGAGGATTGAGAGGCAAAACCTCGAAGAACAGTGGTTTGGCATAATTAGGCCCGTTGCTCCAGCACGGATACCTCCCACTTATCTTGCCCCTACCTGGCCGATTAACTTGTGATCAGATTCTAATATGTACCCCCCCGTGGATAGTCTAACCAGTTAGGAGTCGTCTAAGTCTAAGTCAACCCTAGCATAGGCTTGTTTTCTTTTTCTTTATTTGTTTGTTGTTTGTTTTTCTTTTTTTTATAAATTGTGAAACGGATTTTAACGATAACAATTTTTTCAATCCTAATATGAATCCATATTTCACCCCGACCTCATTTGACTCGGATAACTCTGACCCGACTAAGTACAACATGAACCAACCATCTATGCCGAGTTGGGATTATCCGACTCAATATGTGCCCCAGTCCCAACACTATGAACAAGACTGGAATAATCATTACTGCTCTTCACAGAGTCAGTAGGGATGCAACTCTCCCGAGTCATATGGTCAACCACCTTACCAACATCCAGCTTCATACACTCCTCTCGAACAACCATTAGAAGAACCAATTGACTGGGAAAAGAGGATGGAAGCCTTAGAGGAACTCGAGTGACGAATTCAAAATCTAGAAGACTCAAAATTCCATCAAAGTTTTCAAATTCAAGTCCCACAGCGAGAAGAACATATGGACTTCGAAAAGAGTATGCAATCCATGACTCAATTCCAAAGTGATCCTTTCAATATGATAGAAGCTAGACTTAGTTGATTGGAAAACATATGTAGGAATAAGGAAACTCTCCCTACCCAATCTTTGACTACTCCTAATACTTCTAATCACATTTATGAAAATCAAGAATCATGGAATCTTGAAGACTTTGACCAAGATTCAATTTCACCACAAAATCTTGAACTTCACCAATATCAACCCATTGACAAATTGGTAAGTTTTTATTTCAATGAAATTGAACTTGAATATGAATGTGAACCCGACCCAAAACTCTGTGATTCAATTCCAATCTTTGAATCTATGTTGACTCAGGTATCCTTACCCAAGTTGGACCCATTGCCCGAGCCAACATTGATTCCTATATCCATGGATTTTGAAGTTGAACCACTTCTTTTTGATAGTCATATTTCATTGATGGGAACAGAATGTGAAATTAAATTCTTTGATTTGGACTCAACTCTTAAACCTAAACCAACTCTCGAACCCCAAGTTGATTTTTCCGAGTTAGTATTGGCTCCTGAACTCTTCATTTCAAAACCCAAATCATCCATTCTACAAAATCACATTCTATTGTTGGACCAAGGTATTTACCAGAATGACTCAGTGATGATCTTCCAAGATTGGTCATGTAAAAGAAATAATTTTCATGATAGGATCTTGCATGATCCTATTAAAATTAGGGATTGTAAATATGTTAATAAAAAAGAGGTCAATAAAGGTGGATTCTGTAAGCCACCATGTTATCTTGATTGGGTAGCAACGCTTGGCCCAATCAGACCACCACCTGAGCCACCACCATGAGATAATTTTTCTTCCCTTCCCATTTGTTTCATGTATATACACATTCACGATGCATTGAGGACAATGCATGAGATAAGTGTGGGGGAGGATTTACTAACATAGTTAGTTTTATATTTTCTTTCTTTTACACTTCTTTTTAGGAAATTTTTAAATTTTTCTTTTATATAAAAACTCTTTTCTTTTCTTTTTACAAAACTTTTTGAAATAAGAGAAATAGTTTTGATTTATTAAGATTATCTTAGGAATTAGGAAGACCAAAAATTATGAATTTTTAAACCAAGTCAAAATAATAGATCTTGTTTAAATTTTAGAATAAGGAAGTAAGATTGGAAAGATAATTTGATCTTGAATTTTTTGCCTTAGATTTATGCACTTCACACTTACACAAATTTTTGGGATTGAAACAAAGACAGAAAATGCCATATATATATATATATATATATATATATATATATATATATATATATATATATATATATATATATATAATGATGAAATGATGATAATAAAAATTACTTTTTGAAGCTGGATAGTTGTGCCTCAGGAAGCATGATTATTCACGTCTAAAATGGTAGACAAAAATAAAATTATCCCCTTTAGTTTTGTGGCCTTGTTTACTCGAGTCCTTAAGTCCGAGGGATGTTTTCCCATCTGGTGTCCTAAAACTATCTGGTTTGGTAGTCACCGGCTAAAGGCTCACTACCCGAGTAAATAAGAAAACCTAAGAAAACTAAGGGAAGAAAAAATAAATAAAAAATTATATATACACAAATCAATGGCATGAAAGTTAGAGTTGATATCCCAAAAATCTTCACAGTTCACAAAGTGTATATTTTTCTAAGAGTTTTAAGAAAGATCAAAGAATCAATTCAATTTTAAATTCTTACATTTAATTTATAACAAGATTTTGTATTTTGACTTAGTTTAAGGAAGAATAATTTCTGGTTAACCTATTACCTTGGATCACTTAAATTTTCACAAAAATATTTTAACACTTTTCTCTATTTCAAAATACATTTTCAAAATACTAACATTTGATTTCTTTCTTTATGGATTTTGTGGGTGTAATCCGCTGAAAACCCTCAGGAGACAAAACTCCTCCTCTAGGAAAAACCTAGAGGTTTAACGGCTTGTTGCACGCGCTCAGTGCAATCGCATCACCTGCAAAAGTGGTGTAAATTTTCTTAGTTTTTTGTTTTGTTGGGACGAGCAAAAGATAAGTGTGGGGTGTGAATAGTCTCTAAAATTGCATATTTCATACCACATCTTTACATTTATTTAATTTTAAAATTAGGTTAATAATACCTCTTTTTCATGTTTCTAGGTTCATGGCATGAAATAAAGAAGAAGACTCAAAATCACCATTTAATGGGTGATTAAAGGCCTATAAAGATAGCCATTGACCTAGGAAGGTGATTCTGTCAGACTTGGGTGCTCAAATCTGAAATCCAGAAGGTACAAACGACAGGGGACCGAAGCGACAGCGCACAGCAGGCGGCACTGCGCGCGCCGTTCTGGTACAGCTGTGAAAACATGACTCTAGCCGCGTTTCCGCGGTCGTACTGGCGCGGCCGCGCCAGTACTTTGGGCCAGGGTTTGCCCCCGGCCTCCTTTCTCCTAGTGCCTATAAATACCCCCTTTGGGGTTCTTTAGAGGAAATATCCAGAGAGTTAGGGTAGTTTTCTTCTTCATGTTATACTTTAGGATAGTTTAGGTTAGTCGTTCTTCTTCTTTCTCCTTTTGTATTTTTCATTTCTTGTGAATCTTGTGATAGGAGAAAGAGTGGTACATGGTTGAAAAGTAAGAATGCTTGTAATAGAAGGTGACAATCTATGAAAGGTTCCCTCTTTACCTCTCTTTATTTTCTTCTCTCTAACTCCTTTTACATGTTTAGCTAATTTTCTCTCATGGCAACTAACTACTAACAACTAACTTGCTAACTTCTTACTTGACAATCCACATGAATCTAATAGCCTCTACTTTGCCTTGCTCTTGCAAGAGCCATTGATGGCTCAGATGATGCATTCTAACACTCTAACATCCTAACTCTCTAACAAGCTAATATTACTTTACTCCATGCTTACTCTTGTTTACTTTTGATGGTTTAAGTATGGCTTGCACTTGTTTTGTTGAGTTTGGGTGTGAAAGTTATCGTATGGGTCATGCTTTGAAACACTCTTGAACCAAGGACTAGTGATGGCCAAGGATACATGTGAGGCAACTATCACTAAGAGGTTTGCATTGTTAGTGGAGCCATTAGTAGTTAGTAGCCATGGGTTTTCTTTCTCTTTTTACTTTATTTTATATATATTTCAAAAACCACAAATATCTTATCTTCTATGTTCCTACTTCTTCGTGTTTCACCGTACTCTTCTCTTTTCATTATTTGTTTTCTTTTCTTTTCATTCTTTCAAACATTGAAGAAACTTTAACACACATGTGAATATTCTAGTAAAGCTTCTATCGCTTCTCGTCCCTGTAGATTCGACCCGTTTAGCCTCTGTGCTATACCGAAAGCATCGAGGAAGCCAAAGCATGCACTTTTAACTATAGATTTTAAAACATACAGTTTTCGTGCACGATTTCCCCCCGATCAGCTCCTAACACCGATGAAGAGATAGCTGAAAGGATTAGTACATCCACCAGTTCCTACACCACAGAATCTAAATAAGACACTTTCAACTCAGATGTGATCTTCGATAGTTTCCATCACCATGCTAAGATCTCCCAATATCTGATAGAGCCTATTGGCGGGTTTTCTTATGCTTTGGTTGAAGCGATGTGTAGTTCCAACACGTTCCCACGAAGTGCTTATCGTTGATGTGGTATACCCGACGGTCTTACTTGCTCATGGGAAGTCCTTTGTTCTCCTTCCAGCGATGGTGGTCGGGATTCAGAGAGGGTTACAGGCACTGACGAAGAGCTTTTGTCAAGTAGAGGCAATCGTGGATGTGAAGGGCAACCCAATCAAGGATTCAAATGGTCATCTCCTGGTTAAGACTCCTAGTCTAAGGGACGTGCTTCCATACACTTATTTGATGGCTTGGTACGTGATGTATTGTCCATCACTAATGACCGCAGTCTCTGCATCAGAAGGTTTTGTACCCTTCATGCAATGGTTAGAGAACTTTAACTGGATTCATAGTTACATATTTTTCATCCGGAAGACTATTTTGAGCGGGGCAAACTACCAACTTGACAGGTGCTTCCCCGAGATCCACGACGCATCCTACGGGGACAAGTTTTCAGACCTCACTGGCCCAGACGGATTCACCTGATTATCCTCTAGCGTCTTCTGGTGATTAATCAACATCCGGCCCGGATATTTAGTTTTTAACCAAGAAAACTCTTGCATGATCGAACCTTACATGCTTCGTCAATTCGTCAGGCAGTTTAGTTTCGATCAATTGTATGTCAGCAACCCCAACCCATATCTTTACTTCTGTGGGAGTTTGTTTGAAGGTGCCCGAGCATGGTATTACAGTGTAGCCGGAGGAACCGAGCTGTCTTTACCCTTCCTCACAAGATGCCCAATTTTTATGCAAGCCTTGGCTTTTGTACATTGTATTTTATTGCAAATAAGGTGCCTGGATTTGGAACAAATACTTCATGCATAAAAAGCATAAAATCCACTTATAAAGCTAAGGAAGGGTCCAAGGGTTGCTGGATGCGAGGGATAACTGAGTATCAGGAGGCTGAGAGGGAGACAAACAGAACAGAGGAAGCTCCAGAATCAGAGTCTGGAGCAGGAGCTGCTGAGGAGCGATCTACCAAAAAGATTTGGCAAGCTGTGTCTAAGCGCACCCGGGCTTCTGCTTCTGAAGGTAAGCCAAGCCGAAAGAAGACGAGAAAAGGGTCTGAGGCTGCAGCTTCAGCACAAGCGCTTGAGATGATCCCCTTTGGTACAGAGGAGCAAGAAGAAGAAGAAGAAGAGTCAGCCCTAGATCTACGTTCCCGAAATCTTCATAGCAGGGGTCCTACAATTTTGGCGGAGGCAGAACCTGAGGTGGAGTTTGAAGCGGCTGAGGGATCCGTAGAAGCGGCCACAACAGCTCTTGAGGATACAACAAATGTTGAAAGTCATATTTCTGTTCAACCGGAAGTCACACTGACTCTAAAAGAATAGACAGAGGTGTAGTCGGGCTCCCTAAGTGTTCTAGTGCTGCCTCCTAAAATTCCCGAGCACAGCCCAACCACTGATTGATTAGTGGTAAAGTTCCAATCACCGAAGTCCCTTCAATTCAAATGTTGTTTTCATCGTCCAAGGAACATGTTGACTATTTAAGAGACAAACTTGACTTTGATGATTAACCTGCTCCTCCTGATACTAGTAAGTTTTCTCACATTTTAGAGGAGGAGATGCGGTTGGACGTTCTAGAGACAAGTCTTCCGTTGGAAGGAACTGCCACTGTTGAGGGTATTTCTTCTATCCCACCTGTTCTTTTCTTTATATGAACATTATTTTAACACTTGTTTGCCTGTTATTTGCAGGCGCTGTCACGGATGTTAGAGCTGCAACCTCTTCTCATATTGAGCAGATAATTGAGGAACTGGTCCAGTTAGGGGGCCTTGAAGTTCCTACTACTGGCACGGTCTTTGTGGGTACAACCACCATGATTGGGAAACCCTCGTCCCCGAGCAGCTTACCGAAGGATCTACCTATTTGGTTCCTCAGCTTGGTAAGAGAATAAAGATTCCCTATATACTCTTACTCTCATTGTTATTGCTAACATGGTTATTTTAATTGCAGAGAGTACTGTGGTGGCTCAAGTAGAAGAGCCTTTAGCAAGCACTGATGCAGGAGACAGCACACTTCATATCTCAACGGATGAACCAAGTATTGTGAAGTCTGCTCCTGTAGTTGTCACACGAGAAGCTACCACAGTTACAGTCCCGAAAGTGCTAATCATGACTTTGGTGTTGAGGGAATCTGCTGCTGACCTGAACCCTGCGCTCCCGGGAAGAATACGTGAGACGGATTCTGCCCCTACGAATATTGTTTGCACTATTATAGAAGTGGGGTCCGAAAGTGCGTCAGCAGAGTTAGCTCCGGCCATGGACATAATGGAAGAATTGGCTCTTCAGATGGTCCAGCAATTCTTCGTTTCGATGAAGTCTTGCATTGAGTTGGTGCTCTCTGGGAGAGTTCCTTCGAGTTTGCATGAACACTTCTTGAGAATCAGATTGAAAATATTCATCTTACTAGAGGTTCTGATCAAGGTAAGGCACATCTGACACTAGTGGAGCAACTACGGATGTGCTTAAAGGAATTGAGGACCCTAGAAAATGCCAATACAGTGAATGAGGCCCTGCTGACGCTAAACAAGCTTCTCGCTGCTCAAGAACGCGAATAAAAGGAGATTGAGAAGCAAATGGCTGAAGAGGCCCGTCACTTCAATGAATTCACGGCCAGCTACTAGAGATTGGTTAATGACTCCATGGAATCTGAGGTCATCACCAAGAATGCGGAGCAAGTCATAGCCAATGCTCAAGCAGCAATTGCAAAGGCGCAAGCCTTGATTCAAGTTAACGAATAAAAACTTGCCGCTACCAAGAAGAAACTGGAGGAGCTAGAGGTCACCAAGAAGCAGGTTCAAGAAGATCTCGCTGCTTGTTCTTCCAAGCTGGAATCTCTTCAAGGACAACTTGCTACGAAGAAATTCTTGTCGGAAGAAGAATTGAGAGCTCAAGCTTTGACAGAAGTTGAGAGAACACACCAACGTGAGATTTAGCATCTTCGGGACCATATTCACTCTCTCGCTGAGTGAGATTAGCCCTTTGTATCTCTTTATATTTGTAACACTCCATTTATCAAATAAAAGAGTGTTTGTATCACTTTTATCATTTTGATATAAATAATAAAAGTTATCAAATGTCTCGTCATTATTCCTTCTTTTTGTTGGCCCGGAGGCCTTCCTCTCTAGTTTTGATGATGATTAACTCATGTAGTTATGTTTACTAATAATCTTGTGATTTTAGTTTCAGATCATATAACAAGATATTAGTTGGTGATTGCTTCAAAAAGAGGAGTTTTGGAAGCCTTCACTTGGTGATTCCAGTGCCCGAGCATCATGATGATACATAGCACTCGCTCGTGGATCACGGAGTTTTGGACCGAGTCGCCTTGAAGATGAAGATCGTCAAGAAGACTTAGGTATCCATAGTTTAGAGTATGTTTAGATCCATGTGTAAAGATAAGAATAGTTGATATGCTCAAGTGCACAACACACACAAGTTTTATGTTTTGGATTTGGTTTTCATGAATAGTTTAGATCAAAACAAGTTTACATAGTAGATATATTCTTTCTATACATGCATGCTTAACTTTTAAACAAACTTATTTTGACTTTTCTATTCATGTGTTGAAAAATCAAGTTTGATAAAAATACAAGTTTTAGTTTTTGATAAAATTTACAAGACACAAAAATGGTTTAATGTGTTGATATATGTCTTGAAATTTTTATCACAAGTTTGTTTATCAAAGTAAAATGATAAAACAATTTTTAAGGTAATTTTAAAAGAGATAAAAGAATTTTTCAAAATTAATTTTACCCAGGTTCTGACCCAGAACTGTGCTGACAGGCCATGCCGGTCGACCGGGCGGTCGACCGACGTGCACAGACCTGTGCACGTCTGCTGGCACAATGGCCCGGTCGGCCGGTCGGCCGACCGGATCAGAGAGCCTTGCTCTCTGTATCTGGGCGGTCGACCGAGCGGTCGACCGGAGCAGAGAAGTCTGCTCTCTGTATCCGGGCGGTCGACCGGGCGGTCGACCGGAGCAGAGAAGTCTGCTCTCTGTATCCGGGCGGTCGACCGGGCGGTCGACCGGATGCCCCAATGGTCATATTTCTGACCGTTGGCGGTCGACCGGGTCGGTCGACCGCAAGCCTGTCAGGCTGCCAGAGCAGCCTAACGGCTAGTTTTCTGTTGAGGCTATAAATACCCCATTTCTTCATGGTTTTAACCAAGATTTTCTAAGCTAATTTTTTCCCATTCTCTGGTTTTAAAAACAAGTTTTCAAAAGAGTTTAAAGAGCAAAAAGATTCATTCTATTTGTTTTTAAAGTGTTTTGTTATTTTCAAAGAAAATAGGTTTTTGGGAAATTGGTTTATTGTTCTTCATTTCAATATCTATTTGGTATTTTCCCAAGAGTTTTTCTTTGATCAAAACACTTGTTTTTCACACTTGAGCTATCTTCTATCCTAATCTATTAGGATCTTTATTTTGTGGAAAAGAGAAAAGAGAGATTGTTTGAGGTGTTTGAGTCTCCAAGTTGTAAACCCTCCTTGTATTTGTGTATCCCTCTTTGGTAGAGGTTGATCGGAGTGGTATTGTGTTTGGATCCCTCTTCGGTAGAGGTGATTGTGATTGTATTGGCTACGGGCCTTATCCCTCTTCGGTAGAAGTGGATTGTAGTTGTATTGCCTCGGTGGCATTGTAAGGTTGAGAGAGGAGTTCGGTACTCCTTTAGTGGATTAGAAATCCTTCTCGGTGAAGGCGGGGACGTAGAGCTAGGGGCTCGAACCTCGGAACATATCATTGTGTTTGCGTTTGATCCATTGTCTCTAAACCCTCTCTCTCTTTTATTTGTGCAAAGCATCATTCATATTATTCATATCATATTGCTTGTGTTGTGCCTTGCATCTTTCATATTGCTATTTCATTATATGCTTGGCTTGATTGTGTATGTGCCTCACTTGTACTTAACCACAAGAGCTTCATATAGCACCTCAACCCATATCTAGGGGAATCAAGAGGAGTTAGTCCAGAGCCCTTCACGGGGAATTCGGCTACACTTGTGTGTTGTACTAAGTGTGTTGCAATTAGTTTTTAAGCTTCCGCATTTAGCGCATTTAGTTTATAGATTAGCTTTATCACCTATTCACCCCCCCTCTAGGTGATTTCACTTTTTGTGTTTAAAAAAAAAATCATACGAACTAAATTGATTATATATGATTGACAGAGGTGACAATTAACGTAGCAATCAAAAGTTTAATTCTACTAGGGAAATTGAATTTTGTGGACTTGTCATTCTGTTGATGAGAATAACAAGTGTAACTTGACCAACTGAGGATTTTGAGCGGACTGTCAGAGGTGTAGTGTTAACTTGACAGTTTTTGGGTGGTAAAAGATTGGACAAGTTTTGTAGACTTGCTACTCTATGGAAGAGAATAACAAGTAGGGTTTTAATCCGCTAGGGATTATATCTGAGTTTATTGTTAAAGGTTTAGTGTTAACATAACTAGGATTCAGTTTGAATTTAGGGAGAATACTGCTAGAGGTGTGATATTAGCATAACAGCAATTCTACGCTGACCTGCCATTCTATTGAGGAGAACGACAAGTGAGATTAGATCCGTTGGGGATCTATAAAAATCTTTACCATCATAGGTGTTATATTAACTTAACGGGTTTAAATTGAATTTGTCAGAGGTGTGGTATTAACTTGACAAAGTTGTAGGCTAGAGGTGTAATATTAACTTAGCACCACAAGAATTTCAGTTTCGTTGGGAAAACTAAAAGTACCATTGCCATAGGTGTAGGGTTGAACTTAACAGTGAAGATAATACTAGAGGTGTAATTTTGAACTTAGCATTGGTCATCTCGACTTCGATGCGAAAGCTCGAAGGAAGGTCATTGTCATAGGTGTGATGTTAACTTAACAATGAACTAGATGCTAGAGGTGTGATATTGAACTTGGTATCGCTCGTCTCAGCTTCGATATGAAAATTTGAGGAAAGTGACCATCAGAGGTGTGATGTTAACTTAACGGTGACTTGATTACTGTTAGAGGTGTAATATTGAACTTATCAATAATTTGTCAGAGGTGTAATATTAATTTGACAAAAGTTAGCTTGCGATATGAGCAATTTTGAGGACCTGTCATTCTATTGAAAAGAATTGACAAGTGGAACTTGATTATCAGAGGTGTAGTATTAACTTGACATGGTTGAAGACTCGTGACTCCATGTGAGGATATTAACAAGCGTAAATTTTATACTCTCTGAGGAGGATAAAAAGTGTTACTGTCAGAGGTGTAATATTAACATGACAGACATTAAATTTCCCTGGGGAAAACAAAGTTCAATTGGAAAGGGTATTTAAACCCATGGGGACCTATGAAGCCTTGTCGTCAAAGGTTTAATGTTAACCTGACGGGCTTCAGTAGGATTGGAGAGTAACTCGTCAGAGGTGTAATATTAAGTTGACAGGTTTAATTCTGTGATCATTTCACTAGGGAAATGGATACAGATTTATAGTGGTCCTACCATTCCATGAAAGAAAATTGGTAAGGGATTTTGGAGGAGAAGACGGGACCAAATCCCTTAGGATTTTTTAGTAAACCCTCAGCTATCAATGGATTTGGTATACCTTTACCATCTGCCGTTTGAGTTGGGCTAGCCATACTATTCCCCTCAGCATGAAGAGTTATCAAAAATTTCTATTGGACTTAAAAATCAATATTTTCTCTATCCTTATCTGTTGAGGGCGTTAGATTTTGATGGCCTCTAAAGAAAAGTGATAAAACTAATACTTAGTTAGCTCGCCTTTATTGGCTCAATTCTATTGAGGATTAGACTGTGTTCTCGTGCACGGTTCACCCGATCATTCCTCTTAACCAGCTTCTTATGTGCCGATTAGAACTCTTAACCAGCTTTTTATGTGCCGATTAGAACTCCAGCGATTTTTCATCGTCGACACTGGTCTCACTTGCTTCCGAATAGTTGTTGATCAATGAGGATTATTATACTCATGTTAAGCAGAACATAACCGAACAACTGTTGAACAATGAGGATTATTATGCTCGTGTTAAGCAAAACATCGTCGAATAACTGTTGATCAATGAGCACTATTATGCTCGTGTTGAGTAAAGCATAGTCAACTAGCTATTAATCAATGAGGACTGTTATGCTCGTGCTGAGTAGAGCATGGTCGTCAATCGAGAATTCCATTGTAGGGGATTGCATTCGATGCAAACGTCATATATACTTGACCTAATGATCAGAGGTTTAATGTTAACATGATCAAGGGTAGTATTTCTTCAAGAACTTGCCATTAATCGGCATCATACGTGTATTGCCTTCTGAATTTATCAGGCGATATGTTCCATTTGAGTACACTGACTCTACCATAAATGGTCCTTCCCATTTGGATTGAAATTTCCCTTTCGTCTTATGTGTCATCACCATGGGTCTTCTGACAACTAAGACAAGGTCACCTTTCTTGAAAGTCCGCTCTTTGACTTTCTTGTTGAAGGCTCTGGAACTTTGAGCTTGATAAAGCTCGATCTGTTGTTGGGCTTGTAGATGCTTATCATCTAAAGCTTCTAACTCCTGGAGTCGCAGTTAGTTCTACTAAGGTAATAGATTACTTGTTTGTGTCCTTAATCATCATTCTGGGCTAGTAATGCTCCCAAAAAATAATTCATAGCTCGAACATATATCAGGAAGAGTTTCCCTGACACTGGAGCTGCGAGGACAGGTGGGTGCATGAGGTATCATTTGATCTCCTCGAATGCTTCTTGGCAAGTATTATCCCAAATGAATGAGACTCCCTTCTTCATCAATTTGGTGAAAGGTTGGCATCGTCCTGAGAGGTTTGAGATAAACCTCCGGATGTAGGCTAGTCGCCCTTGCAATCCTCTAAGCTCTCTAAGGTTCCTTGGAGGTTGTATCTCCTGGACAGCACGGATTTTCTCCGGATCGAGGTGAATTTCCTTGGATGTCACGACAAACCCAAAGAATTTACTGCTGGCCACCCCCAGGAAGGATTTGGTGGGATTCAACTTCAATTGATGCGCCCACATAATGTCAAATATTTTTTTCAGATCTGCTATGTGATCACCGTTGGCACGGCTTTTCACTACAATATCATCCATGTAGCATTCCACTGTCTTACATATATGCTTGTTGAAGATTATATCCATAGCTATCTAACATTTCTCCCCTGTATTCTTCAATCCGAAGGGCACACAGTATAGCAATACACCCATAGTGGCATTCTGAAGGATGTATGCTTCTCATCGTCAGGGTACATCTTCATTTGATTGTATCCAGAGAATCCATCCATGAAAGACATCCATTTAAACCCACACGTCTTGTTGATCATGACATCCATGATTGGAAGAGGGAACTCATCTTTAGGACAAGCTTCATTTAGATCGCGAAAATCAATGCAAACCCGGATCTTCCCATTCTTCTTGGTGACGGGGATGATATTAGCTACCCAATCAGGGTGTTGTTCTTCCCTGATAAAACCGGAGTTTGTGATCTTCTTTACTTTCAATTGAATCACTTCCATTATCTCTGGGCGAAATCGTCGTTATTGTTGCTTGACGGGCTTCACATCTGGATTAATGTTTAAGAGGTGGATAGCCACTTGAGGATCAAGTCCGGGCATATCCTCGTAATTTCAAGTGAAGACATCTATATACTCTCGTACGGGACTTATTAGATCTTCTTTCTCGAGAGGTGATAAGCTTTCGCTTATAAGATAGGCTTAGGGATAACCTCATCTCCCAGATTAATCTGGGTTACCTTATCCTCAATGGGTGGTTCACATTGTTCAAAGTGAATATCCCAAAGAGTGTTCAGATGTTTGATCTAGGGATCTGCATCTGACTGGATTATTTCTCTTCATCTTCTTCTTCCGGGTGGCTTGTTGAGACCATGTTCACCGAAAGCTCTTTGAAGATACCACCGACACTGACATATGACTCCCACGATGATGTGCTTGACGAATGGTCATGGTATAATGACTCTTCAGACTCAGAGGTTGATGGGATTGGGATTGATATATAGCCTAATCCCCTCTGAGTCTTATGATAATAACCAGGGGCTTTCCCTTTTGGAACAAAAGATCGACGCAGTATTCGTCTTCCTTTGCTGAAGTTTAAGGCAGACTTCTTCATCAAGTCATATCCCATATTTTCCATCATTCGGAGCACATTCGGCTCGTAATGAGAGAATTGCAGAGGTTCAACCTCACTTCGGAGTCTTCTCGAATCACTGGTTCGGACTCGTTCTCCCGAAAAGGATTGATTTTTAACCTTTGTGTTTCACTAGGACCTCAAAGAAAGATCCTTGCATATCGCTGATATTTTCGCACACCATAAGAGA
This sequence comes from Agave tequilana, assembly GCA_038442645.1. Classification (NCBI taxonomy): domain Eukaryota; kingdom Viridiplantae; phylum Streptophyta; class Magnoliopsida; order Asparagales; family Asparagaceae; genus Agave; species Agave tequilana. The sequence continues at coordinate 80,815 of JAVJIF010008460.1, read as the reverse complement.
TGATTTCACTGGTGCTTGCAATGATGTCAAGGCATCTATTGCTGACCAGGGATCACCATCTATGTAGGTACTAGTTTCTAACGGTACGAAAACAGAAGCAAACACAGAAAATAAGCTAAATCTACATCTTCATTAATGTACTACTCACCTACATCATTGGCGGTGTTATTAACATCAAGCTTGTCAATGCTCATTACGAAAGGATTTGACTCCCACATACATTCTTCTTCTATCTCTGGTTCAACATCAGCTTCATTGCCAGAGTCTGGTTCTTCTAGCTGGGAATTCTCGTCTGCTTCCAAAAAGTCTTGGTAGAGAAGAAAGTCAGTGAAGTAGTTCTCTACTCCCTTGAATGGATGTCTTTCGACGATCAACATTCGGTGACCTTGCCGTCTTCATCAATATATTTCATGACTTGATGAAGAGTGGAGGGTAGATGAATTTGCGATGTATCCATGGTCGTCCTAGCAGCAGGTTGTATGAAGTCTCAGGTCCCCAATCTGACATTTGAGTTTAATTTTTCCCATCAGACGCGTACTGTAAGCATTGAGCCATAAATAGTAGTTTGAGTGGCGCTCAATAGATGAGTGGGGATTTTCAAGTATTGCAACATAACTTAGGTTTTCTTTTTTAAAATTTTTTTTTAACATTTTCTTTACTTTTAAAGCTTTTTGAAAATAGAAATAATATTTTGACATATTTTTTGTAAGAAATTAAGTCAATTTTAAGGAATAGGAGAATCATAATTAGAATTTCTTATACTTGGTCAAAATAAGATTATTTTTTTGATTTCTAAGGTTAGGAAGAAAATTTGTGAAAGTAATTTAGTCTTGATCTTTACCTTGAAGAAATGCACACCTTATAAACTTACACACTTAGGGTTCAAAAACAAAGATTCTTATGCCTTATAAAAAAGAAAAAAATTATATATGTATATCTATGAAAAATAAACAAATCTAATTATTGATTAGCTAGGTGTTTTAGCCTAAGAAAGCCTTGGTATTTATGCAAAAATAATTAGATAAGTTTGAAAAAAATATATATAAATCCTCTAATTAAGTTGGGTATTTGTGCCTCATGAAGCATAAGTATTCACGCGTAAAAGGGGTGCATTTTATAAATAAAAACCCTTGGTTTCGTGGCCTTATATGCTCGAGTGTTTAAGTCCTTAGGGGTGTTTTCTCACTTGGTGCCCTAAGACTATCCGGTTTGGGTGTCACCGACTAAAGGCTCATTACATGGGCAGATTAGAAAGCCTAATGGAATTGAGGAATAAATACCACCAAAAATAAATATAAATAAGGCATAGGAATTAGAGTTAAAGAACCCTTAGTCAAAATTTCACGATCACGAAGGTGCATATGACTTAGGGTAAAGTAATAGATTAGATAAAAATACAGTTTGACTTCTTGCCTTGATTGATAACAAGTCTTTTAATAAAGACTAAGTTTAGGAATGAAAAGTTCAGTTTTCCTATAACTTATAGATTACTTAATTTTTACAATAATACTTCAAATATTTTTCTCTTTCAAAATATGTTTTCAAAATACTAATACTTTGTTTCTCTTTCTATATGGATTTTGTGGATGTAATCCACTGAAAACCCTCACGAGACAAAACTCGTCCTCTAGGCGAAATCTAGAGGTTTAACGGCTTGTTACACATGCTCAGTGCACTCGCGTAACCAACGAAAGTGGTCTAATAATCTTTGATTTAGTTTTGTTGTTTTGCTCGAGGACGAGCAAAAGGTAGGTGTGGGGGTGTGATTGCACACATTTATTGCATTATCCTTTATTATATTTTCACATTTATCATATAATAAATCTTCTAAATTCCATGTCTTAAATGTCTATTTTGCAGGATAATCATGGGAAGAAAGAGAATAAAATTAAATAAATATCAGTTAAATTCAGATTTAACTAGATCTATTTGGTTAGAGGAGGATTCCCAAATCCAATTGGTTAAATTCAATGTTTGGTGAATCAAGTGGTTAAATCTAAAGATTAACCGAGGATAACGTCAAATACAGAGTCCAAATCTAAAGGGATAAATGGATAAAGAGAAGACCAACAGATGAGATGAAGCAAATTTGACTCAGATTCTGACTGGATACATTTTAGTATTTGAATCATAACTTTCGCTATCGAAATTCAAATCTAATGATTCAAGATGATCCAGAAAGAAGACTTAAAGGGCTATAATGCTTAAGTTGATCACTATTTTGAATTCTTTCATTTGATAAGTTATATCAGCAATCAACACGCCAACATGTTGCAGATCAGAACTGAATATCCACATCAAATCAAATTTGGAGATAAGGGAAAGATTCAAATTCAGAAATATCCAGCTTCCCCTATCTTCATACTCCTCTAACCTCTGTATTTCTCCTGTAAATACCTATAATCTCAAAGACAAAGGAGAACGACCAAGCAGAGAGTAGAATTTAGGCTAATTTGTAGTTTGTAACTTTGGTTTTTAGTTTTCTTTTATGTAATTTTTATTTTCTTTATGTAACTGAGAGGAGAGGAGACTTTCATGGAGGAATGAGAACAAGCTTGTACTGAGGGTAACACCGGTGTAAGTAATCTTTTCTTTCATTGTTATTTGAATCGAATCGAAGTTTTCTTTTCTTTTCTATTCTTATTTTTGTCTGCTTCCCTCTTCTGTGTTTGTGGATCCAAATGAAACCGATAGCCTCGAAGTTGCCTTGCCCTTGCAAGTGCCGTTGATGGCTTATGGTGATGAATATCCATTTCTATGGTAGTGTAGCTTGCCCCTTCAGTTCATAGTGAAAATCAGGAATGGGGAAGATCCTATTTGTCATACTTCGGTCGCCTTCAAACAAAGGTACATCGTCAATACGGGTCAATGGTAAGCAGGCGCCAAAGAGGTAAGTAAGTTTTTTAGGTTTTAGTTTTCTTTCTTTAATTCTTTAGTTTAGATTACCAACACCGTCAACACCCAACTTTTTTATCACTTTTTTTCAATTTCTTTATATAAACCCATTTTCTATTTTCTCCACCTTCTTAATCTACCACTTTCTTTCTAACTTAACTGTAATTTATTTTTTCCCTATTCTTTTAAAGAACTAAAAGAAGATATTTAACCATTGATTGTGACTTAAAAGAGAACTTGCTAAAAAAGCTTCCATCGCTAGTCCCTCCTTGTGGATCACGACCCACAGAGCCACTTGCTATTACGGTAGCATTGAGTACCTTGCACTCCTTATTCTTAAGTTCTAGAATTCTGTATTCTTGTGTGCATGTAATAACTCAAATCAAATTTTGGCGCCATTACTGGGGAGGGACGGTAAGTTATTCTCTTTTTAGATTTACATTTTTGGTTAACTTTCTTCTTTATTCTTGGTGTACAGATTTAACAACAAGAAATTTTTGCTGCAGTGGACATATAAGTGGCCCTAGACTCTGCTCAAGAAAGCAGAGCCCAGAAGCCCTCAGATTTGCTACATTCCAGTGGCAATCTGAGTGAACTACTAAGGTTGGCTGAATTACAAAGCTAAAATTCTGTAGCAATTTATTTTCTTGTTTATCTCACTATACTTACTTTCTAACCTCAACATTAAAATGATGTTTGTTAAATACTAAAAACAGTTTAGATTTGCATTTAGGCACGTGTCTAATTCGTTTACATTTTATATTACTGTTGAAGAGTGTTGGAGCAAAAGGTACGCATGCATAGCATATAGTTTAGGAAACATTCTTGGGTAATATTTGCTTGTGAATGTTACTTTTCTATACTTGCACACTTTAGACAATCAATCTTAAGGGCTTGTCCTACAAAAAAGATAAGGTGGGAAAGTCATTACTCTCCCTTAGCCCACAAACAATCTCCTCACTCACTAGCCCAAGCCTAATTAAAACTGAGTAGACGTTGGCCCTAGGGACCTCTCAGACTCAAATAGGAGACTAACCTAAGGGGGAAGTTGATTTGAATTTGACTCCTGCCAAATCGTTGTCTAAGGTTGGGAATTGAGGGGTGAAACCCCGAAGGCTGGTGGTTTGGCATAATTAGGCCCATTGCTTTAAGCATGGATACCTCCCACTAATCTTACCCCTACCTGGCCGATTAACTTGTGGTCAGATTCAGTAATATACCCCCGTGGATAGTCTAACCAGTTAGGAGTCGTCTAGGTCTAAGGTCTACCCTAACTTAGGCTAGAATTTTTTATTTTCTTTTTATTTGTTTGCTTATTGGTTTGTTTTTCTTTGTTTGTGTTTGACATTTCTTGTGTGATATGGCTTATAACAACAATTTTTCCAATTTTAATGGTAACCCATATTACACCACGACCTCTTTTTCGGATAATATCAACCCGGCATATCATAACTTTAACCAACCTAGTATGCCGGATTGGTCTTATCTGAATCAATACATGCCCCACTCCCAATACTATGAACATGACTGAAATAATCATCACTACTCTTCACAGAGTCAATGGGGATACAACTCCCCCGAGTCATATTGTCAACTACCCTACCAACATTCAGCTTTATATACTACTTCTCCCGAACAACCATTAGAAGAATCAGTTGACTGGGAAAAGAGGATGGAAGCCTTAGATGAGCTTGAGCGATGAATTCAAATTTTAGAAGACTCAAAATCCCGTCAAAATTTTCAAGTCACAGATCCTTACTCTATTTTTCAAGGAGAACATGTCAACTTAGAAAAGAGTATGAAAATCATGATTCAATGCCAAAATGATCCACTCGATATGATAGAAGCAAGAATTAGTAGATTGGAGAACATGCGTAGGAATAAGGAAACTCTCCCTATTCAATCTTTGACTATTCCAACACTTCTAGCCATATTAATGAAAACCAAGAATCATGGTATCTTGAAGACTTTGTCTAAGATTCAGTTTCACCACAAAGCCTTGAACTTGACCAATATCAACCCATTGACGAATTAGCAAGTTTTCATTTTAATGAGATTGAACTTGATCATGAATGTGAACCCGATCCCCAACTTTGTGATTCAGTTTCTATCTTCGAATCTATGTTGACTCCGGTATTCATACCCAATTTGGACCAATTTATGAGCCAACATTTATTCCCGTACCCATAAATTTAAAAATTGAATCACCAATTTGGATAGTCACATTCCATTGATGGGAAAAGAATGTGAATATCAATTCTTAGACTTGGATCAACGCTTGAACCAAAACTAACTCTCGAACCCAAAGTTGGTTTTCCCGAGTTAGTATTGGTTCCTGAACCTATCATTCTTGAGTCCAAGTCAACCATTCCACCAAGTCACATTCTTTTGTTGGACAAGGTATAGACCATGATGACTCCGTGATGATTTTCCAGGACTGGTCATGTAAAGGGAGTAAGCTTTGCAATAGGATCTTTCATGATCCTATTCATATTGGAGAATCAAAATATGTAAATAGAAAAGAGGTCAATAAAGGTGGATTCCGTGAACCACCATATTATTTTGATTGGGTAGCAACGCTTGACCCAATCAAACCACCATCGGAACCACCACCTTAAGGTAATATTTTTCTTCCCCTTCTTCTTTTTCATGCATCTATGCATTAATTCATACATTGAGGACAATGCATGAGATAGGTGTGAGGGAGGGTTCTAACATAACTTAGGTTTTCTTTTTATTATTCAAAAAAATAAATTATTAACATTTTCTTTACTTTTAAAAACTTTTTGAAAATAGAAACAATATTTTGACATATTTTTTGTAAGAAATTAAGTCAATTTTAAGGAATAGGAGAATCATAATTAGAATTTCTTATACTTGATAAAAATAATTTATTTATTTGATTTCTAAGGTTAGGAAGAAAATTTGTGAAAGTAATTTAGTCTTGATCTTTACCTTGAAGAAATATGCACACCTTATACACTTACACACTTAGGTTCAAAAACAAAGATTCTTATGGCTTATAAAAAAAGAAAAAAATTATATATGTATATCTATGAAAAATAAATAAATCTAATTATTGATTAGCTAGGTGCTTTGGCTTAAGAAAGCCTTGGTATTTATGCAAAAGATAATTAGATAAATTTGAATATATATATATATAAATCCTCTGATTAAGCTGGGTATTTGTGCCTCATGAAGCATAAGTATTCACGCCTAAAAGGGGTACATTTTATAAATAAAACCCTTGGTTTCGTGGCCTTGTATGCTTGAGTGTTTAAGTTCTTAGGGGTGTTTTCTTACCTGGTGCCCTATGACTGTCCGGTTTGGATGTCACCGACTTAAGGCTCGTTACATGGGCAGATTACAAAGCCTAATGAAATTGAGGAATAAATACCACCAAAAATAAATATAAATAAGGCATAGGAATTAGAGTTAAAGAACCCTTAGTCAAAATTTCACGATCACGAAGGTGCATATGACTTAGGGTAAAGTAATAGACTAGATGAAAAATACAGTTTGACTTCTTGCCTTGATTGATAACAAGTTTTTGAATAAAGACTAAGTTTAGGAATGAAAAGTTCAGTTTTCCTATAACTTATAGATTACTTAATTCTTACAATAATACTTCAAATATTTTTCTCTTTCAAATGTGTTTTCAAAATACTAATACTTTGTTTCTCTTTCTTTATGGTTTTGTGGCTGTAATCCACTGAAAATCCTCACGAGACAAAACTCGTCCTCTAGGGGAAACCTAGAGGTTTAATAGCTTGTTGCACATGCTCAGTGCACTCGCGTAACCTGCGAAAGTGGTCTAATAATCTTTGATTTAGTTTTGTTGTTTTGCTCGAGGATGAGCAAAAGATAGGTGTGGGGGTGCACCAAAATTTGATTGAGGTTTTTACCTGCACAAGAATACAGAATTTCAGAACTTAAGAATAAGGAGTGCAAGTTCTCAATACTACCGCTATAGCAAGTGGATAGCGGGTCGTGATCCACAAGGAAGGACTAGCGATGGAAGCTTTTTAGTAATTTCTCTTTTATGCTACAAAGTATGGTTAAAGGTCTTCTTTTAGTTCTTTAAAAGAAAAAGAAAAAAAGTTAGAGTTAAGTTAAAGAGAAAGTGGTAATAGAGAAGGTGGAGAAAATAGAAGTGAATATGTACAAAGAAGTTGAAAAGAGTGAAAGAGATTTGGAAGATTGTTGTGTTGGTAATTTACACTAAAATTTAAAGAAAAGAAAACTAAAACCTAAAAAAGTTACTTACCTCTTCAGCGCCTGCTTACCTTTGACCCGTATCGACGATGTACCTTTGCTTGAAGGCGAGCGAAGTATGACAAATAGGATCTTTCCCATTCCCGTGTTACACTATGAATTGAAAGGGCAAGCTACACTACCATAGAAATGGATATCCATCACCATAAGCCATCAACGGTAATTGCAAGGGCGAGGCAACTTCGAGGCTATCGATTTCATTTGGATCCACAAACACAGAAGAGAGAAGTAATCGAAAACAAGAGTAAAGAAGAAAAAAGAAACTTCGATTCGATTCAAATGACAATGGAAGAAAAGATCACTTACACCGGTGTCACCTTCAGTAAAGGCTTGCTCTCATTCCTCCATGAAAGTATCCTCTCCTCTTAGTTACATAAAGAAAATAAAAATTACATGAAAAAAATAAAAAACCTAAGTTATAAACTACAAATTAGCCTAAATTCTACTGGCTTGGTCGTTCTCCTTTGCCTTTGAGATTGCAGGTATTTATAGGAGAAATGTAGAGGTTAAAGGAGTATGAAGATAGGGGAAGCTGGATATTTCTGAATTTGAATCCTCCCGATATCTCCAAACTTGATTTGATGTGGATATTCAGTTCTGATCTGCAACATGTTGGCGTGTTGATTGCTGAATATAACTTATCAAATGAAAGAATTCAAAATAGTGATCAACTTAAGCATTGTAGCCCTTTAAGTCTTCTTTCTAGATCATCTTGAATCATTAGATGTGAATTTCGATAGCGAAAGTTATGATTCAAATACTAAAATGTATCCAGTCAGAATCTGAGTCAAATTTTCTTCATCTCATCTGTTGGTCTTCTCTCTATCCATTTATCCTTTTAGATTTGGACTCTGTATTTGACGTTATCCTCGGTTAATCTTTAGATTTAACCACTTGATTCACCAAAAACTGAATTTAACCAATTGGATTTGGGAATCCTCCTCTAACTAAATAGATCTAGTTAAATCTGAATTTAACTGATATTTATTTAATTTTATTCTCTTTCTCCCCATGATTATCTTCTGCAAAATAGACATTTAAGACATGAAATTTAGCAGATTTATTATATGATAAATGTGAAAATATAATAAAGAATAATGCAATAATGCAATAAATGTGTGCAATCACTGACCCTGAGGGGCATAATGCTCAACGCAAATCCTGAATCAACTTGAATCTAGCTCACTTCAGATGATCGAATATACCCTGTGAAGTATAGGGGTCTGTCATATTTCTCTTTGACCTGCATGTCGTCTGGGGTGAACATTATACAGGGAAAATAATGAGAAGTGTGGAGACAGTTCTCTTCATCCTTCTCTGGTTTAGCCAGAATCTGGGTCATGAAGGCTTCTACATCGGCTAAGGCTTCCCTGAGAGCTTCTCTTGTTGACTTAGATGGTCTCAGGAGCTTATAAAGAGTGATTCTGGCCGGGATATTAGCTAATTGAGCCAAGACATTAAAGCGATAAGGCTTTGATGGTCCTTCTGCTTTGTCTTTAGGAAGAGATTTAGCATAGCGAAGCTCTTTTTGCTTTTCCATGGTTGCTTCGTGGATTGCTTGACTGGTTCCTGGATTGGCTTGGATGAACTCACCACAGCTTCATCATACTTCTTCAAGTGTTGTTGACCCGACCGGGTCCCTGCCACAAATAGAGTATTCTGCTATGCAACGAGGACAATTATTTCCTCTTTAGAATTAGTAAGAGAGGTGACATCAGTTTCTGCTTCTTTGGAGGAATCACACACCACATTATAAGGTGAAACTCTTGCTTTACCTTTGGACTTTCTGTTGAAAATAGTAGTCCATTACTGACTTTCTATGAGATCGAGGTAAACCCACATGATCTCTCCTTGAGGAGTAGGGATAGGTACGAGTCCTTTCTCCTATTGGAGGTGTGGATCTGCATTGACCATCCTTAGTTCCCCTTTAGGATGGGAACTACTCCGGCTGGTTTTGGTGGCTGTTTTTCAAACTGATGGAATGGCATCATATTAGCCGTCACCTTCTTTTGCTCTAGGCGGAGCTTAAAAACCTCTGCATCAATCAAAACCTAGAGGATATCTTTGAATATGTAGCAGTTCTTAGTAGGGTACCCCAGCATCCGTGGTAGAAGCAGTAATTGGGGTTGTCTGTCTTGCCCACTTCTTCAAGACGTCTGGTTTCTGAAAGTTTTCCTCTGTTGCTCTTGTTAAGTAACTTAAACAGAGAGTCAACATGCTCGTCTTTGAAGGAGTACTGCTTGTTGGTGCATGTTTAACTTGAAGAAATTTTGTCTCTGTTGCCGGTGTATCTTTCCTTTTGGCTTGGGTAGATGATTCTGGCGCACACCTTGTCGACTTCTCGGGTTTTAGGCTTACTTTCTTCTGCTTTGACCCTGGCAACAATCTCCTCAGCTTACTTATCTTGCTGCACCAATTGCTTTCAAGTGCGGCTCTCGGCCACTCCTATTTGAGATAGGAGTGCAGTTTGTAGATTATGGCGATATGTTTCTACCAATGTGAGTTGGGTCATACCACTGGGACATCAGAGTGCCATATTCCGAAAACTTTCCACAAACACCTTGACTGGTTCTCCTTTTCTTTGCTTCGTTGCCAAGAGACTCGGCATGGTTATCTTCGAATCATCTTTGAAGAAATAGGAAAGAAATAACTTCTCTAGGTCACCCCAGTTTTTGATGGATCCTTTAGGAAGCTTCATGAACCGTTCAAAGGCAATCCCTTTAAGGGTGCTAATGAATAAATGTGCCAAGATAGCATCATTTGATACTACATCTCCAGTCTGAGACTTGAAGTAGTATATATGTTGGTTCGAAAACCCTTTGTTGTCGAAAGATTGTAGGGTCGGAGCTTTGAATTTGGGAGGATATAGGATAAGATCCCACTCAGACGGCTATGGCCAGTCCACTCCTTCTTCTTGAAGGCTGCCTCGATTGGCGAGATCTTCAAGGTCCTTCTCTAGTTCACCCATTCTCTTTGAGTGATTACTTCCAGCTTTCGAACCCTCTTTTTCTTCAGGTAGGGTCTCTAGATTCTCAAAGTTGGCATTCCCACTGTCGAAATCTTCGGCGTTAGAGTCTTTACCCTCATGGCCTTTTCCCTTGCTTGAAGACCCTTTAGTCTTTGGCTTCTTCTTTTTCTCAAGCAGCCTGGTCAATATCTGCTTAAGAGTGTCGAAAGATTCTTATTGAGCACGAATCATATCGAATTGCTCCCTCTGAACCTGGGCTTGCTGTTCAAAGCGCCTGGCCATTTCTTCAGGAGTGCTTGCCATATATACGAATGCTTCTCTCTCTCCAAAAGAGTTCGAGGCTTGTGATTCTGCAATGGCAGAATGTGATTCAGTCAGTTCAATGCCCTAAGCTAATGCACTGTAATTTACTGAGGCAATTGCACCGGTCCGAGTGTGGGTAAATTCGTACACCTCTTCTGGTTCAGCATCAGACTGGTCAAAGTTGACTAGTAGTTGCTTCCCTTTGGCACTGCTTGGTGTGGTGCTTGGGCCCACCATGTTTGCAGTGACTTCAGGGTACTCTGTATCGGAAAAGATTATCTTCTTGTGAGAGCAGTGCCTCTTAGTCGAGCGAGAGAACGGAGCTACTGATAACCTTTTAAATACCGACGGTTTGCTCGTATACGAGCTGCAGTGGCATTCAGAAAGCACAGTTGTGATGAGTCGTTCACAACAACACTAGGGAGTGATTTGATGCGCACTCCTCTTCTTTGTCAGGTAATCTCTTAGATCCGTTGTAGGGGTCTCTAAAAGGCTAGCTTCAAGTTCCTGGGGATGAGAACTTCTAGGTTCAGCTCTGACTTTAGTCATTGAAGAGTGAACGTGAGCTTCACGCTATTACTCTGAGATGCGAGTCTCATGCATGCGGGTTTCGCGCTTTGCGTTTGAAACACGGGGTCGCATGGTTGCTTTAGTCTGCGAGCGTCGCATCTTGAAGTCGAAATGCAAGTTCCACATTTTGCATTTAAAACGTGAGCCTCACGTCCTTTGGTTGGAACACGGGCCTCACGTTCTTTAATTGACGGGCCTCACGTTCTTTAATTGACATGTGGGTCTCATGTTTTGCATTTGAAACACGGCCTCACGTTGAGAAACGTGGGCCTCGTGTTCAGAAACATGGGCCTCGCGTTCTTGTGTTAAAATGCGGGTCTAACATTTTGGGACAAAAGCGCGTGTCTAACATTTTAGGACAAAAACGCGGACCTCACGTTTAGAAACAGAGACGTGCGTCTCTTGTTGTTCGACGCGAGGCTGAGCTCCGCGTTCTGCACCTGCTGAACAGATTGCATCTACAGCTCTTTTGATCTGTTGTCGGTGAGCTCGACTCCTCTGTCAACGTTCAGCATTGTGGTTACGCTTCATGGGTTGTTGGGAACCCTCAGTAACTTATAATTGAGGAATCTCGAGAGGAGATCGAAGGCTGGAATGATCTTCACTACCTCTGGCTATGTGGGTCTCGTGGGAGACGTTGACGCGGGTTACACGATCACACACAGCGTTGCTCGCAAAAGCCATTTTTGGAGAAGTCTTCGAAGAGACTTAAGAACAGATCTCCGAAGAGATCTTGCAGTATTACCGCATTGTCTTCAGGCTTTTGGAGATTGAAGAGAGATACTCTTCATACTTTGCTTGGACGAACTCAACAACGAGTGATTCGACTATCGTTCTGATGAAGTTGACATCTGCTTGTGCCACTATGCTCTCATCAGTTGAGAAAACTGCCCCCAGCGGAGTCGCCATCTTTTGTATGGGTTGAAAAGTCACAATTTTAAAATTCTTTTAATTAAATAGAAGGTTACAGCGAATACAATCCGGTTACAAAAGAGAGAAAATCTTTTGATTGATTCTCCTCTTTGTTTAAAACTAGGTTCTTCACGTGGCGGTGGGAGTGAGTCTTATTCTCCGTTGACCAGCTAGATGTCAGTCTTCTTTGGGAGAAAAATCTTCTCTTCGAATCACTGACAGAGTAGCACATCTCTTATCAATGACAAAATTTTAATAAAAGATTAAAACAAAAATTGAACTCAGCAAGTTTAAAGAGATGAACTCCTTTGATTCTCTACTTCCTCCACTCTGATCAACCAACCCCTTTTTCAATTGTTTTCTTGACTATTTATAGAGGGTTTCAGGGGTATAATTGTCCCCTAAAAACCTCCATAATGGGGTTAACACCGCTCATTACGTGGGTGTTTGGGCTGTAAATTCTTTATTTGACCGTAAAGAAGGTTACAACGGATTAATTATCCGATTACAAGAGAGGAGAGATATTCAAGCTCAAATCTCCCCTTTGTTTAATGTTGGGTTCTTGATGTGGCGATGAAAAGTGAATCTTGTTTTCTGTTGATCGGATGAACGTCTTGGGAATCTTCTCTTTGAATGGTGGACGAAGTAACACAGCTTCTGTCCAACAAAAATCTCAAAGAGACTTTAGGCAAGAACTAACTTGAGCTCAGCAAGGTGTTTAGAAGAGTTTTTCTCCTTTGTATTTCTCAAGTGAAGATTCTGGTCTTTCTAAGGCATACAACCAAAGTTCTTCTGACCAAAAATTCCAACCCCCAAAAAACCTCTCTCCCATAGCAAACTGAGCTATTTATAGAGATTTCAGGGGGTAAAACGGTCCCCTAAGAACACTCCATAATGGGGGCTAACTCCCTCATTACGTGGGCAGTAATTGACCCAGTAATAAGGGCAGTTATAACCGAGATGCGGGCTTTGAGCCTCGCGTTTTGTCGTTGACTTCGAACCTTACTAGATGCGAGTTTCCAACTCTACCAGACGCGGACCTCAGGCTCTGCGTCTTGAGACTGCGGTGATATTTAGTCGCGAGCTTCAGGCTCTCGTGTCTTAATACTGTACTGATGTAAGGACGCGGGCTTCGAGTCGCGTCTTGGTTATTACAGAGCAGCTGGGACACGGGTTTCAACCCTCGCGTCTTGGTACTGTGCTGATGTTGAGTCACGGGCTCCATGCTCTGCGCCTTGGCATTATACGAGTGGCTATAATTAGCCTCGCGTCTGGAGTATAGACTCTATTTTCTGATGACTTGTCTTTAATGCTTTTTTAGACAGTCTACAGAACCCCCCTCCAAAGTTTTGACTGGGACAGATTTCGAAATACTTTGAACTCTGATTGAATTCATACTTCTCATGATTGGACTGACAATCATTTAAGACGCTCTGTGCTTGATCTTATCTGGAATATGGTCTTCGTGAGTATACTGTAAAATCGTTTAAAGTCGCCAGAGGTGATCGTCGGGAGTGTCTAGATATGCAATCCAGACCTCCTCAGTGCTCTGAGCTGGTTGTTGGTGTACTGTTGAACCAGGAGTAAACAATCATCTGCTTGTGCCAGTGTACTGTTGAACTGACTGTAGAAGCGAAGACTGAATGCAAGTCTTATAGACGCAGATGTTATGTCGCTTTAGAGACGCAGTCCTTATTCGAAGTGGGGACACATCTATTAATTTGCTGAAGAAACGCGGCCTCTGAAGGGACGCAGCTTTGAAGTGAAGACGCAGCTCTACTCTGTTGACTGGACGCAGCTTTGGACTTGCTGAAAAGATGCGACCTTTGGAGGGATGCGACTTTGTTAAACGCGAGTCTCGCGTTCTAGGCATGTTGCCACATGTCTGGCGGAGTTGAGGGGACGCTTTCCCTTAACGCATGAAATTCGCGTCCTTTTAAGATGCATGCCACGCGTTGGGCGAGGATTCGGCCTCGAGACAAGCGCCGCATATCTCTACGGATTACTGTGCTTATAAAAGACAACAGTCTTTCAAGAGTCATCATTAGACTCTTCTTCTTCTTCGCTGAGCTTTATATCGAGGGTTAAGAAAAGCTTAAAACTTTTTCCATTTTCATCGTCTTTAACACCGATTTCACAGTCGAAATGGCACGAAGACCAAGCCTGCTGCCTCGTCCTCGAGCGCTGTCGCTCCAGAGACTCAAATGGGCGGTTCTTCCACGCAGGAGGTCCCCATTTAAGGTAGTAAAATCATCTGAATTGGTTTCCACTATTAAAGGGGCTTAAAGAGTTCTCTTAACTCCTAGGTCTCTTTTGAATGTGAACCGCCAACGCGAGGCTCATGCCCGTGTTTGATTTTCAGACGCGGTTCTTGCATTGGTAGGCAAAATGCGGGTTTGACAACCTTCGCGTCTTCGCTTCATCAGCTTGAGTCCGTATCTTCCTGTTGAACACGGGCCTCATTGAACCCTGTGTTTTGAACTCAATACCCAGAATTTTTCTAAGTGTGGGAGGTTCAGACGTAGACTTCATGTGATCCTCGCATCTTTAAGATCAGGCGCGGGTTTCACTGATTCTCACGTCTGAGTCTGACACTTAGAAAAATTTCTAAGTTATGGATTTTAAAATGCGGGCTTCATGCAAGCCTCGCATTTTTTTTTTTGAGTCTAGAAGCGGCTTTTGCTGATTTCTTCGTCTGGATTCACTCCTGCGTTTGAATTTCAAACACTTAACCATTTTCTTTTAAATTTCTAATTAAGTGTCGTCTTCATTACAGTGTGATACTCTTCCAGCCCCTTCTCCAAGAAGTGCCATTTTGGGCACGTAGGTGGCGCTGATCGTAATCTGACCTTCGCACTTCAGAAGACTATTCCTGTGACTACTGGTAAGTCAGAGGAGCGAAAGGAGAGGATCTCCAAGGCCAGTATGTTGACCCTTCGAGAGATTATTTCTGATGGCATGTTCGAGTTGGATTCCCACATTCCACTAAGGAAGCTGATCGGGGCGGAACTAGCACCTAAAAAATGTGTATTTTATAAAATCAATGAAAAACTTGTATGTGCTAATGTTCCCTCGATACTTCCGTTATAGCATTGGCTCAACGGTTCGAATCCACAGGGACGGGAGGCGATAGAAGCATTAACAGTCTTTATTCACGTCGTATGTTAACAATTCTTCTTTGTTTAAAGAATGAAAAAGAAAAGTAAAAGAAAATAAATCCAGAATGTGATGGGTGGAGAAGGTGATGAAAGCGATGTAAAAATAAAAGAGAAGTGGTTTGGAAAACAAAATAGAAAAGAAGATGAAACAAAGATGAACTAAGAAGGTGGTGAAAACAAGAATGATAAAAGAGTTTGGAAATTGATTTTTAAAACAAGATAAAAGAAAACTCATGGCTACTAACTACTAATTGCTGCACTAACCATGCTAACCTCTTAGTGATAGTTTCCTCATATGGATCCTTGGCCATCACTAATCCTTGGCTTCAAGAGACGATACAGAGCATGACCCATAAGATTGTTCTTCTACATTCAAACAATACATCCATACCACATAACAAGTTGCAAGCTACTATTAAATCATCAAAACCAGTTAGAGGTGAGCATGAAATAAAGAAGACATTGCAAGTTAGCAAGTTAGTGGGTTAGGGGTTAGAAATGTTAGAATGTTAGAATCCATCATCATAAGCCATCAATGGCTCTTGCAAGAGCAAGGCCTTGTAGAGGCTATTAGATTCATGTAGATTATCAAGTAAGTGGTTAGATAGTTAATAGTTAGTAGTTAGATTGCCATGAGAAGAAGAAATTAGCCAAGCATCATGTAGAAGATGGAGAAGATTACATTGGAGAAGAAAGGAGGCACCTTTACATAGATTGTCATCATCTATTACATCAATCCCTCTCTATCTCTCTCTGAATCACTCAGCCCTAATACATGATCTAAAAAGAAAAGAAAATACAAAAGTAATGAAGAAGAACACCAATACTACACTACACTAAAGATAGAAAACCTAGCCCTAAAATCAAAAACTCCTCGCGTTTAGGGCCTCTGCAGGGGTTTTTATAGGCGAAAGGGGTTTTAGAAGACGAGACGGGGGCACGCGTCGAAGATTGACACGTGGCCCTACCAAATTGCCGCGGATCCGCGACAATTGCCGCGGATCCGTAGCAATACCAGGGACAAAAGTCCTTGGTTTTGGTGAGCGAGTCCCCGTCGCTTCTAGGACTTTCCTAGTATATCCCAATTCTGGTATCTTTTGCCTGAATATTCGTCTGACGTGAGCAAAGGTCTAGGTTCAATGCATCTTCTAGATGTTCCCTTACTTGGTCTCCAAGAAATCCAGAATTAATTACCCGAAAATGGGGTTAATTAAGATCTTATTACTCCTTTGCCCTTAAACTCCTGATTTATCTGCAAGAGGGACTAAAACACTGTTTAGACCGACATTTTATTCATAAATCGGTAGGAAAATGCTATATAATAATGCAGAATTGTAGACTAATCACACCCCTATACTTATCTTTTGCTCGTCCCGAACAAAACAAGAAAAGAAAAACTATACTACATATGTTATTACACCACTTTCGCAGGTGACGCGATTGCACTGAGCGTGTGTAACAAGCCGTTAAACCTCTAGGTTACCCCTAAAAGAGGAGTGTTGTCTCCTGAGAGTTTTCAGCGGATTGCACCCACAAAATCCATAAAGAAAGAAGACAAATGTTAGTATTTTGAAAACACATTTTGAAGGAGAGACAAGTTACGAAATAATTTTGCAAAAATATAAGCGATCTAAGGTCATAAGTCCAACAAAAATTATTCTTCCTTAAACTTAGTCTCTATGCAAGATCTTGTCTTCAATTAAGGTAAGAATTCAAAATTGGATTAAATATTTTATCTTTCATAAAACCTAGATAACATGCACATTGTGATAGTGAAATTTCTGGGATTTTAACTCTAACCATCAAGCCATTTATTTTTATATATATAATTTTTTCTTTTTTTTCTTCCCTTAGTTTTCTTAGGCTTTCTAATTTACCCGGGTAGTGAGCCTTTAACCGATGACTCTCAGACCAGACGGTTTTAGGGCTCCAGATGAGAAAACATCCCACGGGTTTAAGAACTCGAGTAAACAAGGCCACAAAACTAAGGGGGATTATTTGTTTCTTTTGACTACCATTAGGCGTGAATAATCATGCTTCTTGAGTCATAATTATCTAGCTCAATAAGTGATTTTTTTATTCATTTATACCATATATATATATATATATATATATTTATATATATATATATATATATATATATATATATGTTTTTTTTTTTTTGCTTTATGGCATTTTAGGACTTTGTATCTATCCCAAAAATTGTGTAAGTGTGAAGTGTATACTATCTAAGGCAAACAATTCAAGATAAAACTATCTCTCCAATTTATCTTACTTAGCCTATAATTTTAAACAAGGTCCATTATTTCGACTAGGTTTATATTTAAGGCTTTCTTAATTTCTAAGATCATCTTAATTTTCTTTAAAATAGATCAAAACTTTGTCTCTTACTTCAAAAAGTTTTTAAAGAAAGAGAAAATTCCTATACAAAAGGGAAGATTTCTAAAAGTATCCTAAAAGAAGTGTAAAAGAAAGAAAATCTAAAAACTCTATGTTAGTAAACCCTCCCCCACACTTATCTCATGCATTGTCCTCAATGCATCGTGATGTATGTATGCATGAAATAAATAGAGAGGGAAGGAAAAATCACCTCAAGGTGGTGGTTTCGGTGGTGGTCTGATTGGTCCACGAAATGTGGCTCAATCCAATGTGCGTGGAATCCGGAGGAACCCACCAGAGACCTCTATAAGACAACCTACTAGAATGATGTATATATTTATGATTTTTATTAAGAATTTAACCCTATCTAATTTTTAAATTTTCAAAATAATTTCAGAGTCAAATTCATCAAGACCCTTGTCCCAGAATGGAATGATTGATTTGGACTCAGGAAGTACAGGAACTAATACCGACTCAGGAAAAAGACTTAAGTCAATTAAAGGTTTAGGAGTCGAGATTGGTTCAGGAAGTGGGTCCAAATCAAGAAGTTGAAACTCAAGTCCACATTCATTTTCCCATGATGGAATGTGACTTTCTAAGATTGGTGATTCAAATTCAAGAATAACGGGTATGGGAATCAAACTGACTCTAAAATGTTGCTCAAAGTGGGTAACAAAACAGGAGTCAATATTGATTTAGAAAGTTGAACTGGATCACAAATTTGAGAATCAAAGTCACATTCCTCATTGAGTTCAATTCCATAAAAATGAGAACTTGCCAATTTATCAATGAGACTTTCAAAAGTATGAAATTGGTCAAGTTCAATATGATGATCATAAAAGATTGGTGATTCAATTTCACAATGGACTGGCACTGGATCTAATACTGACTCAGAAAAAGGCCTGAATTCAGGTAAAAACACCTCAGTCAATATTGAATCAGGAAGTGAAATTGAATTACCAAGTAGAAGTTCAGGATCATATTCATGCTCAAGTTTAATTTTAGGAAAAGGATAACTTGCCAAAATGTCAATGGGATTTTCAACATTTGAAGTATGGTCAAGTTCAGATGAGTGTGCTGAAATTGAATCTTGATTTCTAGAATAACAAGAGTCCTAGGTCAGATCAATAGAGTTAGGGATAGCTGAATTGGTCAAAGGTTGATAAGATAGAGTTTCCTCATTCCTATAAATGCTAACCAATTGACTCAATTGTGTTTCCAACCTATTGATAGACTGGGTAGAAGATTTTTGAAATTGTAGCGCGGACTCTTGCAAGACTTCTATACTCTTTTCTAGATGTGATGTATCTTCAAGTGGTTATTCTAGAAAAGGAGTGTAGGAATCTTGGTTTTCAAAACAATAAGAGTCATGAGTCAAATTGATAGAGTTAGAGATATTTGAATTGGTCAAAGGTTGAGAAGAGAAAGTTTCTTCATTCTTATAAATGTTGACCAATTTACTTAATTGTGTTTCCAACCATCAATAGACTGAGAAGAAGATTTTTGAAATTGTAATGCAGACTCCTGCAAGATTTCTATACTCTTTTTTAGACTTGATTTTTCTGCAAGTGGATGTTCTAGAAAGGGAGTATAAGAATCTTGATTTTGGAAAGATAGTGAAGATTGTGAGTCTAACAGTTTGGAGATTGAAGTTTAGACTCACACAAGAGTTCTTTACTCATTTTCAGGGCAGATGGTTGTTCATTATGAGGAGGTGGAACTGAGTAAGACTCTTGAAAATATTGTGGACTTGAGGAGGCCAACATTTTCTGACGTTATCGCTCAGCCTCTTGCAAGTTGGCTTCTATACTCTTTTCTAGCTCAGATTTTTCTTCAATGGGTTGGGCTAGAAAAGGAGTATAGGAAGCAAAATTGGGGAATGGAGATTGTGAAAATTGTGGACAAGATGGTGAAAAATTGTACTCAGGGGAGGTGAATCCCCATTGACTCTGTGACGAGTGAAAATTATTTTGAAAATTATAGTCATAAGAATGGGGGTATGGGTTGTAGTGATTCGGATAAGTCCAACCTGGTGATTTGGTTGGTTCATATTGTTAAAAACCGGGTTAGAATTATCCGAAACAAATGGTGTTGGTGTGAAATATAGATTCATGTTAGGATTGAAAGAATTGTTATTGTTGAATTCTATTTCACAAACAATCACAAACAAAAAAAGAAAAATCAAACAACAAACAAAAAGAAAGAAAAAGTCAAAACCAAGCCTATATTAAGGTTGACCTGGACCTAGACGACTCCAACTAGTCGATTACCCAGGGGAGGTTGTTGCTTAAATCCGACCACAAGCTAATCGGCCAGGTAGGGGCAAAATACGTTGGGAGGTATCCATGCGTAAGCAACGGGCCTTAATTACGCCAAACCATGGTATCTTCGAGGCATAACCTCTTAATCCCCAACCTTAGACACCGATTTCACAAGAGTAAGATTCAAAATAAGTTCCACCCTCGGTCAATCTCTTAATGAGTCTGAGATGTCCCTAGGGGCCAACGTCTATCAATTTTTATTAGGGCTTGGGTTGTGTGAGTGGGGAGGTGGTTTTTGGGCTAAGAAGTGTGATGAAATCCCTACCTTATCTTGTATTGGGTTATGCCCTTAAGTCCAATTCGTGCAAGTGTGCAATATAGACAACAATATAACACAAAGCGATAAATCACCCACGTGTTTGTCCTATGCTATATGCAATACCATATGTACACCTCAGTCCAAATCACAACAACAGAATAAAATACAGTATCTTGGAATTGAATTGACACGTGCCTAAATGCAAATGTCTAAACCGTTTTAAAAGCATCCAAATACCGTATTTTAGTTCTTTAATTTATTGCAGTGTGTAGGCAATCAAAGTAGAAAAATAGCAGCACAAATCCACTAGCTATTACAATATACACATCCCAGCACAACAATATGCACAGATGCCACAAATTGGCCGCGTTTGCGCGGCTAAAGTCGCGTTTGCGCGGTGTTACTTTGAAAGCTGGGTCCCTGCTTTCTAGAGCAGGGAGCTACAATGCTAATGGGTGTTCTGCAATATTTAGTTCCTACAAACTTTGACCTGCACACCAAAACAGAGAAGAAAATGTTAACAAAAACGTGAGATCAAAACCATTCCCGTTCCCCGGCAACGGCGCCAAAAATTTGATCGGGGCGGAACTAGCACCTAAAAAATGTGTATTTTGTAAAATCAATGAAAAGCTTGTATGTGCTAATGTTCCCTCGATACTTCCATTATAGCATTGGCCAAACGGGTCGAATCCACAGGGACGGGAGGCGATAGAAGTATTAACAGTCTTTATTCACGTCGTATGTTAACAATTCTTCTTTGTTTAAAGAATGAAAAAGAAAAGTAAAAGAAAATAAATTCAGAATGTGATGGGTGGAGAAGGCGATGAAAGCGATGTAAAAATAAAAGAGAAGTGGTTTGAAAAACAAAATAGAAAAGAAGATGAAACAAAGATGAACTAAGAAGGTGGTGAAAACAAGAACGATAAAAGAGTTTGGAAATTGATTTTTAAAACAAGATAAAAGAAAATTCATGGCTACTAACTACTAATTGCTGCACTAACCATGCTAACCTCTTAGTGATAGTTGCCTCACATGGATCCTTGGTCATCACTAATCCTTGGCTTCAAGAGACGATACAGAGCATGGCCCATAAGATTGTTCTTCTACATTCAAACAACACATCCATACCACATAACAAGTTGCAAGCTACTATTAAATCATCAAAACTAGTTGGAGGTGAGCATGAAATAAAGAAGACATTGCAAGTTAGCAAGTTAGTGGGTTAGGTGTTAGAAATGTTAGAATGTTAGAATCCATCATCATGAGCCATCAATGGCTCTTGCAAGAGCAAAGCCTTGTAGAGGCTATTAGATTCATGTGGATTATTAAGAAAGTGGTTAGATAGTTAGTGGTTAGTAGTTAGATTGCCATGAGAAGAAGAAATTAGCCAAGCATCATGTAGAAGATGGAGAAGATTACATTGGAGAAGAAAGGAGGCACTTTTACATAGATTGTCACCATCTATTACATCAATCCCTCTCTATCTCTCTCTGAATCTCTCAGCCCTAATATATGATCTAAAAAGAAAAGAAAATATAAAAGTAATGAAGAAGAACACCTACACTACACTAAAGATAGAAAACCTAGCCCTAAAATCAAAAACTCCTCGCGTTTAGGGCCTCTGCAGGGGTTTTTATAGGCGAAAAGGGGTTCTATAAGACGAGACGGGGCCACGCGTCGAAGATCGACGCGTGGCCCCACCAAATTGCCGCGGATCCGCAGCAATACCAGGGATAAAAGTCCCTGGTTTTGGCGAGCGAGTCCCCGTCGCTTCTAGGACTTTCCTGGTATATCCCAATTCTGGTATTTTTGCCCGAATATTCGTCTGACGTGAGCAAAGGTCTAGGTTCAATGCATCTTCTAGATGTTCCCTTACTTGATCTCCAAGAAATTCAGAATTAATTACCCAAAAATGGGGTTAATTAAGCTCTTATTACTCCTTTGCCCTTAAACTCCTAATTTATCTGCAAGAGGGACCAAAACACGGTTTAGACCGACATTTTATTCATAAATCGGTAGGAAAATACGATATAATAATGCAGAATTGTAGACTAATCAGAAGCCTGCTTTCTTCTTTGGTGACACCATTGCAGAGGATGATAGGATCTTGTATGACGGAGATTATAAGTGGCTCCGTCAGATAGGGGACAGGAGGTTCTTCCTTCCCAATATGGAGAGGATGTATCCCTTATCCTATCTTCAACATATGTCTGTTCATCGTACGATGGAGTGGGATCTTTTCCGGTTTGTCTCTGGCGTGTCTCTCAGCAAATTAGGTGCCAAAGACGCATACCCTGTTGGCCATGGGAACGATGTATTCGGTTTATTTCCCGTAAATAGACGCGAACTCCAGGATGCAGCTTCCAAGGCGTCACATGCAATTCGTCTTAAAGATCTTGTTAGATCTTTTAATGCCAAGTTGGCGTTGACGATTGGGAACTTGTGTCATTTGATGTTTCCCGAAGTGAAAATCCACATGTTAGCTCCTTATTGAACTTGATACTCGTGCAGGTATTTATGGCCGATGGCTTTGATTTTTATGACATTAACTATAGACCTTATGGCTTGCCTATAAATAGGCCTCACCCGCTTAACAATCCATTATTTAGACTGTTTCTCTTTGAGAGCATGCGCTCTGAAGGTCTTCATCTTAATTTGTCTATCTTCCCTTCAAGGGGATGTGTTCCAATAAACAACAAGAACTCAAAACTTTCATGCTTTCTGAACTCAAAGCTTTTGTGCTTTCCTTTAATCTTCTCCGAAGATTATCCCTGTCGAGTGATTTCAAGATCAAAAAGTATCGCTTTAAGTGCTTTTACGACCGCACCTTGATGAATAAAGTCCAACTTCTAGAGAATTCTTCCTCGAGTGGGGACTATTTGTCACCCTGAAATACTCAGTCCCACTGAGTTTCTATTTTTCTGTCCATTGAAGAAATTCGATCTCTTGATCTTCTCTTGAAATCTAATTGATGCGCCCATGTTCGGTAGTCGCGTCTTTCAGACTTCTTGATGAAGCACGAGCTGACTGACTTTAAACTCTAAGTCACAAGTGCTTCGAACGCGAGTGTGATAAACTCTGTGCTTGGATCTTGAAACGCGAGCTTTATACATGAAGCTCACATTTGAGGTTCTCGACTTAGAGAATTCTAGCTCTTTTGAGACCTCTGGACTTGTATGTGGCAACCCCTATATCTCCAACGTGGGTGTGGCAAACTCTGTGTCTGGGTAACCTCGCGTCTTATATCTTAGACGCAGGTCTAAAACCAGACAGCGTTCAGATCTGCACTGGTCAACTCTACATTTGAAGTTCATAACTTCAGTTTTGCGTCTGCTCTTCAGATTTTCTGTTCCTGCCTTAGCAAAATTTTAACCTTTTGGTTTTTTTTTGCTTCTTGCAGGTTCTGGCAGCCTCAGTCAGTCTTATGCGTCTTCGCTGGGCTCATGGGAGAATATTTTTGATCGGCCAGCTTGTTCAATTGGCGAGCACTTGGGGAGTCAAAGTTCCTGTTCATGGGCAGGGAGGCTTCGCACGTTACTAATTCCCGTCAAGGTCTTATTGGACATGATGCACCAGCAACGCCCCGGGTTTATCATGGTCACAGTGGGTATGGTGGTGGGTATGGTACCCTTACAGGTCATGGGAAAGAGGACGTCACCAGTAAGGTCTCGGATCCTCCCTTCACCAATCTTACCCCCAGAAGTGACATCGACGAAAAACCCATGCTCGTTGGATGACTTTCTGGTGGTGGAGATGCTCATTAAGCGAGGATTACGGCCCACACCAGTTGGTCAAGTGGAATCAGAATGCTCCTCTACATTTCGACCTTGAGAAACACCATTGTTCTCGGTTATCGATGAGCTTCTTCAATATTTACATCATGCATCATGATGTGACCAGCATCCGATTGTCTCAACACAATGTGATCCAGTGGAGGAAAAGAGGAACCTTTCTTCGGCATTCTCCCAAACATCTTGGATCTGGAGTGGTGTAAATGTTTTAAGGAGTGAGTGCAACCTTTCACTGGGCGAGAGGGACTTCTTTGTACTTTTTTGTTGTAACACTCAATCTTATTGTATAAGAGAGCGTCTTGTATCACTTTCATATGTTTGAATATCAATAAAAGTGACACTTTTTCTTATCTTCTTATATGTCTTGAATTCCTTTCTGCATTGAAAATCAGACAAATAGAAGTAGGAACTTTTGACTCGCTAAAAATGTGATAATTAACTTAACAAGTCAAAGTTAGGGAAAAATTCCATTTCAGGAATTTAAGATCACTGTCAGAGGTGTGATATTAACTTGACAGGAATGTGGGTCAGAGATGTGATATTAACTTGACTTAACGGGATTTTATCTTCATTTGGGAAGACTGAAAACATCACTGTCATAGGTGTAATGTTAAACTTGACAGTGAAGGTAATGCTAGAGGTGTAATTTTGAACTTGGCATTAGTCATCTCAACTTTGATAGGGAAGTTCGAGGGAAAGTCATTGTCATATATGTATTGTTGAACTTAACAATGAACTGGACGCTATAGGTGTGATGTTAAACTTAGCATCACTCATCTCAGCTTCAATATGGAAGTCTGAGGAAAAGTGACTGTCAGAGGTTTAATATTGAACTTGGCAGCAACTTAATCACTGTTAGAGGTGTAGTGTTAAACTTAACAGTAATTTGTCAGAGGTGTATTGTTAACTTGACAAGAATTGGTTTGCGATAGAAGCAATTTTGAGGACTTGTCATTCTATTAATGAGAATTGACAAGTGAAGTTTGGAATGTCAAAGGTGTAATTTTGAACTTGATAAGGATTGGTTTGCGATAGGAGCAATGTTGAGGGCTTGTCATTCTATTGATGAGATTGACAAGTGAAATTTAGAATGTCAGAGGTGTAATTTTGAACTTGACAAGAATTGGTTTGCGATAGGAGCAATGTTGAGGACTTGTCATTCTATTGATGAGAATTGACAAGTGAAATTTAAAATGTCAGAGGTTTCATTTTGAACTTGACAAGAATTGGTTTGCGATAGGAGCAATTTTGAAGACCTATCATTCTATTGATGAGAATTGACAAGTAAAATTTAGAATGTCAGAAGTTTAATTTTAACTTGACAAGAATTGGTTTGCAATAGGAGCAATTTTGAAGACTTGTCATTCTATTGATGAGAATTGATAAGTTAAATTTGTACTCGCTGGGGAGTATTGAAAATTTTTATTATCAGAGGAGTAGTGTTAAAATAGCAATGATTGCATTTGTGGACCTACCACTCTATGGAAGAGAATTGGTAGGGAATTTTTGTAGCAAATGAAATGAATTGTCAGAGGTGTAATATTAACGTGACAATCGTTGATTTTCCTAGGGACATGGGAGATTTGCCATTAGAGGTGTAATATTAACATAACAGCAAGAATTTTTAATGAGTTTTATTGTCAAAGGTTTAATATTAACTTGACAGAATCCACTGGGGATTGGGAAATCTGGCTTGTCAGAGGTTTATTGATAACATGACAAGTCCCATCTCATTTCGTTGGAGAAATGAACCCAGGTGTTTTTGTGGCCCTACCATTCTATGAAAAAGAATTGATAAGAGATTTTGGAGGAGAGGATGGGACCAAGTCCCTTAGGATTTTTAGCAAACCCTCAGCTATCAACTGATTTGATGTGCCTTTATCAACTACCATTTGAGTTAGGCTAGCCATGCTATTCCCCTCAGCATGATGAGTTGTCGAAGACTTATATTAGACTTAAAAGCCAACATTTTTCTCTATTCTTAGCCATCGGAGGCGTCGGATGTCTATAAAAGAGTAACCAAGCTAAAACTGAAGTCTTGCATTTTGTTTCTTCCTCAGTATTTACATCATGCATCATGATGTGACCACCGCTTGACCAGCTTGATACTGATCGACCGTGATGTGATCCAGTGAAGGAAAGAAGCTTTTCTTGGATCTGGAGTTTTGATCAAAGGTGTAGTATTAACCTGATTAGGAGAAGAATGCTATCAAGGATAGTATTTCTTCAAGAATTTACCGTTGATTGGCATCATACGCATATCACCGTCTGAGGTTATAAGGCGATATGCTCCATTTGAGTAGACCGACTCTACTACAAATGGTCCTTCCCATTTGGGCTGAAATTTTCCCTTGGTCTTATGTGTCATTACCATGGGTCTTCTGACGGCTAAGACAAGGTCACCTTTCTTGAAAGTCTGCTCCTTGACTTTCTTGTTAAAGGCTCTGGTAATACGAACTTGATAGAGCTCGATTTGTTGTTGAGCTTGTAGGCGTTTATCATCTAAAGCCTCCAGCTGTTGAAGTCGCAGTCGATGCTTCTCCTAATTTGTCATCTTTGCTGTTGAGCTTGCAGGCGTTTATCAAGGCGATTCGTAGAGATGGGACTTGGATTTCCAGTGGGAGTACAGCTTCGCACCCATATACTAAAGAGAAAGGTGTAGCTTTCATTGGGGTTCGAACCGTCGTGCGATAGGCTCATAAGCATTAACCTAAATTGTCATCCCAATCGCGTTGGCTTTTCGAGATGAATTTCTTGAGAAGTTTTCCAATAGTCTTGTTGAAAGCTTCTGCAAGGCCGTTAGCGGCTGGGTAGTATGTCGTTGAGGATACACTTTGGATTCTGAACTTATTGCAGAACCTTTGAAAAGCTTGACTGACGAACTGGGACCCATTGTCATGAATGATCCATCGTGGCACACCGAAGTGGTAAATGACGTGATGTTTAACGAATTTGATTACGTTAGATGCCTTTACGTCCCTCAAGAGAATAGCTTCAGCCCATTTAGAGAGGTAATCGATTATAGCTAAGATGAACCGATGTCCTTTTGATGAAGGTGGGCTGATAGGGCCGACCACGTCCATTCCCCACATCTCAAATGGCCAGGTTGAGGTTGTAGAGTGAAGATATCCGGGTGCTTGATGGATGAAGTCACCATGGACTTGATAGGTGTGACATCGTTTGGCGTAAACAATGGCATCAGGGACCATCTTAGGCCAATAATACCCTAGTCTTCAGAGGCGGTCCCCAAGTTTCGAACCAGGTTGATGAGCTCTACACATGCCATCATGCGCTTCTTTGAGTACTCTTGTGCCTCCTTTTATGACAGGCCGTGAAGGAGGATCCCATCATGCGATCGCCGATACAGTGTTCGTGTGGTCGCATTGTAGTAAGATTTGGGGGCTTTCCTTCTAATGGCAGCCGCCTCTTTGGGATCATCAGAAAGAATGCCGTACAGTGCATAGTCAATGTACGGGAACCGCCAATCCCTGAGTTTTGGACCTGTTGAAGTCTCTAAAGCTTCTTTGACTTGACAGTTTCCTGTCGACTTTTGGTGATCTTCAAAAGCGAATCTTGGGCAGTACAAGTCATGGCTGTAGACGAGTATTTTCTCTACTACTCTAGCTAGAAGAGCCAAAGAAGCAGCGAGAGATCCAGTGCGTCTACATGCGCATTTTGCTGGCGAGGCACATGATCGATGAAAAAGTTTTTGTATCTCTCGGCAATGTGAATAGTTGCATTGTAATAGGGTACTAAGTCTTCATGTCTGACTTTGTACTCCCCGCGAACTTGGTTAACGATGAGTTTAAAGTCACCGTATGCTTCGAGATTTTTAACGCCAATTTTATCGGCGATTTGCATTCCGATCAAGAGAGCATTGATTCCGCTACATTGTTGGAACATGGCTCGGTTAATGAGAATGCACGAGGGATCACGTAGTTCTGTGGGGAGACCAGTACTATCCCTACTCCTACTACGACATGCCCTCGTGGTCCTGTTCTTGATGCACCATCGAAGAAGAGCTGCCACACCTGTCCTTCGAAAGACGTCTGGGTCAGACAAACTTTAGCGACCTCGTCTGGGAGATCCTCATAAAGTTTAGTCGCTCTTGGATTTGGATGTTCAGTCAGGAAATCTGCCACCGCTTGTCTCTTTACGGCTTTTTGTGGTAGAAACTGTATCTCATATTGGGAAAGCAGTATGGCCCATTTTGCCAGTCGACCATTTAGCGACGATGGCTTTGTCATGAGCAACCTTAAAGGGTTTACTTTTGATATGACATTTATAGTTTGGCCCATCAAGTAGTGTCGCATTTTCTGAACGGCGAACACCAACGCCAAACATTCCTTTTCGATCAGGTTATACCGATGTTTGGCTCTGATCATGGTTCTGCTCAGATAGTAGATTGCCTGCTCGTGTCCCGTATCATTATTCTGGGCTAGCAAAGCTCCTAAGGAATGATCCATCGCTCGAACATATATCAGGAAAGGTTTTCCTGAAATTGGAGTTGTAAGAACGGGTGGTTGCATGAGGTATCGTTTGATTTCCTCGAACGCTTGTTGGCAAGCATCGTCCCAAGAGAATGAGACACCCTTCTTCATTAATTTGGCGAAGGGTTGGCACCTACCTGAGAGATTTGAGATAAACCTCCGGATGTACGCTAATCGCCCCTTCAACCCTCTAAGCTCACTAAGATTCCTTGGAGGTCGCATTTCCTGGACATCGCGGACTTTCTCTGGATCGAGGTGGATTCCTTGGGATGTCACCATAAATCCTAGGAATTTACCGCTGGCTACCCCCAAGAAGGATTTGGTGGGGTTCATCTTCAACTGATGTGCCCGCATGATATCAAATACCGTCTTCAGATCTTCTATGTGATCGCCCTTGGTGTGGCTTTTCACTGCAATGTCGTCGACATAGCATTCCACTGTTTTACGCATATGCTCGTGGAAAATTGCATTCATATCCCTCTAGTATGTTGCCCCCGAGTTCTTTAATCTGAAGGGCATGACAGTATAGCAATATACCCCCAGTAGTATCCTGAAAGAAGTATGCTTTTCATCATCAGGGTACATTTTCATTTGGTTGTACCCTGAGAATCCATCCATAAAGGACATTCGTTCAAACCCACATGTATTGTCGATTATGACATCCGTGATTGGGAGAGGGAATTTATCTTTAGGACAGGCCTCATTTAGATCACAAAAATCAATGCAAACCCGGATCTTCTCATTTTTCTTGGTAATGGGGACGATATTGGCTACCTAATCGGGTGTTGTTCCTCCCTGATAAAGCCAGAGTTTATAAGATTCTTGACTTCTGATTGGATTGCTTCCATTATTTCTGGACGGAACCATCGCTACTGCTGTTTGACTGGTTTCACGTCAGAATTAATGTTGAGGCGATGCATAACCACTCGAGGATCAAGCCCAGGCATGTCCTCGTAATACCAAGCAAAAACATCTATATACTCCCACACAAGAGATATTAGATCGTCTTTCTCAGACGGTGATAAGCTTTCACTTATAAAGATGGGCTTAGGATTAGCCTCATCCTCCAGATTGATCTGAGTGACCTTATCTTCTGTGGGTGGTTCGCGTTGTTCGAAGCGAATATCCCAGAGAGTGTTTAGGTGTTTGATCCAAGGATCTGTATCCGACTGGATCAATTCTTCGTCTCCATCTTCCAGGTGGCTTGTTGAAACCATGTTTACTGGAAGTTCTCTGAAGATGTTGCCGACACTAACATCTGACTCCCACGATGATGTGCCTGACGAGTGATTATGGTATAATGACTCTTTCGACTCAGAGGCCGATGAGATCGGAGTTGACACATAGCCCAACCCCCTGCGAGTTCGATGATAATAATCAAGGGTCTTCCCTTTCGGAATGAAAGATCGAAGTAGTGTTCTTCTTCCTTTGCCGAAGTTCAAGCCAGGACCATTTGTCAGATCATACCCCATATTTTCCATCATTCTGAGTACATTTTGCTCATAATGAGAGAACTGAGGGCATTCGTTCTCGCTTTTTGAGTCTTTGCGAGACATCAATTCAGACTTAATTCTTCTTAAAAGAATTGGTTTTTGGCCTTTCTGTCTTGCTGGGACCATGAATACTGATTCTTGCGCATCACCGACATCTTGGTACATTTTGAAGGATGACTTCATTGGTACATGCAATGATGTCAGAGCATCCATTGCCGACCAGGGGTCATTATCCACCTCAGTACTAGTGTCTGACGGCACTGAATCAGAAGCAAGCACAGAAAAATAAGCCAAATTCAACTCTTTATTAATATACCACTCGCCTACATCATCAGCGGTGTTATTAACATCGAGCTTATCAATGCTCGTTATAAGTGGATTTAATTCCCACATGCACTCTTCTTCCTCCTTTGGCTTAGTGTCAGCTTCATTATCAGAGTCTGGTTCCTCTGGCTGTGAATTTTTGTTCATCTCCAGAGAATCCTGGTATACGAGGGAGTCCGTGAAATAGTTCTCTACCCCCTTGAACGGATGCCTTTCGGCAATCAACGTTCAGACTTTCCCACTTCCATCGATATACTTCATGACTTGATGGAGAGTGGAGGGGACGATGGAATTATGATGAATCCATGGTCGTCCGAGCAGCAAATTGTACGAAGTGTCAGCGTCGATTACATAGCACGTCACTTCAGATATTAGATCCCCAATCTGGCATTTGAGCTTGATCTTCCCCATTGGGCGCGTACTATTGGCATTGAAACCATAGATGGTAGTTTAGGTGGCGTTCAATCGGTGGGTGGGGATCCCTAAGTGCTGCATGACCAAGCGAGGCATGATGCTCAACGCGGATCCTAGATCTACCTGAATGCAGCTCACTTCAGACGATCCAATGTACCCTGTGAAGTACAGGGGCCGATCATATTTCCCCTTGACCTGCGTGTCATCTGACGTGAAGGTGATGCAGGGGGCATTTGAAGAGGCATGGAGGCAGTCTTCTTTATCTTCCTCCTATGGTCCAGCCGGGATCTGGGCCATGAAGACCTCAGCATCAGCTAGGGCTTCCCTCAGAGCTTCTCTTATTGACTTTGATAGTCTCAGGAGCTCATAAAGGGTGATCCTGGCCGGAATATTGGCCAGGTGAGCCAGGACGTCAAAGCGGTAAGGTTTTGTGGATCCTTCGCGTTGTCCTTTGAGAGAGCCTTGGAAAACCGAAGCTCTTTCTACTTCTCCATAGGTTGCTTCGCAGAGGGCTTAGTTGGCTTTGTAGTAGGTTTAGGAGGGCTTGCCACCATTTCGCCATACTTTTTAAATATGACTGATCCGAACGAGTTTCGGCCACGAGCGGTTTATTGAGCTCTGCAGTAAGGAAGATTGTTTTCTCTTTCGAATCAGTTAGTGAGGGAACATCGGTTTCTGCTTCCCGGGAAGAAGCGCACACTACATTGCAGGATGAAGCTTTCCCTTTTCCTTTGGACTTTCTATTGGTAATAGTAGTCCACTGTTCGCTTTCCACAAGGTCGGGATGAACCCACATAATTTCTCCCTGAGGTGTGGGGATAGGTACAAGACCCTTCTCTTGTTGGTGATGCGGGTCTGTATTGATCATCTTTAGTTCCCCTTTCGGGATGGGAACTACTCCGGCCGGTGTTAAAGGCTAGTTTCCGAACTGAAGAAATGACGTCATGTTAGCCGTCACTTTCTTCTGTTCTTGACAGAGCTTGAGTACTTTCGCATCAATTTGATCTTGAAGAATATCTTTGAAGATATAATAGCTCTTGGTGGGGTGCCCCAACATCCTATGATACAAGTAGTAGTTGGGATTGTCGGTCTTGCCGACCTCTTCAGGACGTCTAGCTTCAGGAAGATTTAATCTGTTGCTCTTGTTGAGTAACTTGAACAACGAATTGACTTGCTCGTCTTTGAAGGAGTACTGCCTATTGGCGCGCGGCTGACTTGAAGAACCTCCCCCTCTGGCTGGCTGAGATTTCATGGGGGACTTTATCTCTGTCGCCAATGTATCCTTCCTTTTTTATTAAAAAGATATTTCTGGTGCGCGCCTTGTCGACTTTTCAGGTCTGGGCTTGTTTTCTTCTTCCCTAACCCTGATAACAATCTCTTCAGCCTGTTCACCTCGTTGGACCAACTGCCTCCAGGTGTGGCTTTCAGCAACTCCTATCCGGGCTAGGAGTGAAGTTTGCAAATTGTGACGGCATGTTTCCACCAGGGTGGCCTGGGTCATACCGCTAGGACATCAGAGCGCCATGTTCTGAAATCTCTCCACAAATGCTTTTACCGACTCTCCCTTTCGCTACTTCGTTGCCAGGAGAGTAGGCATGGTAATATCCGAGTCGTCTTCGAAGAACAGTGTAAGGAAGAGCTTCTCCAAGTCACCCCAGTTTTTGATGAAGCCTTCAGGGAGTTTCATGAACCATTCAAAGGCAAACCCTTTTAGAGTGCCGATGAACAAACGTGCCAAGATGGCATCATTATCTACTACATTCCCTGTAACACCCTGCTCCCAGAATATGTACTTAGTTGTGTATTCAGACTTTTTGATCGTATTTTTTTGATTTGATTTACTTTCTGTATTTGTTTTGTATTATGAATTATTTATATATTCGTTTTGCCTTGGATCCGAATTCGTGGACTCGGAGTCAGTTCTAATCTGAACCGGGGACCCGATCCTAAGGTATTGCTTGATTTGGTCTTTCTGATATTCAGATTTGACCGATTTCAGTTTCAAACATTGTTTTCCAATATTTTAGATTTTTTATGATTTTCTGAAATTTTTCTGAATTAAATTGGAAATCTTCAAAACCAGTGTCGACTACTACCGCTGACCAATTCCCGAATTTTTAATTTACAAATGGAGTGGAATTACTAGAAATAGATTTTTACATTATTTCTTAAAATCACATTTTCTATCTAAATACTTTTTCTGAGAATTTTCTGAATTTATCAAAATTCCACCGGAATTGGTGTCGGCTAGTATCGCTGGTTGATTCTAGGATTTTTGATTTAAAATCGGAATTAAATTTCTGAATTCCGCTTTCACATTTCTTCTTAGAATCATATTTTCTTCTATAATACATTTTCTGGGATTTTTCAGAATTTATCAAAATCTGGCCGACCAGTGTAGACCGGTATCGGCGGTTGACTTCAGGATTTTTAATTTGAAATGAGATTTTATTTCTAAAAACTGACTTCTTATTATTCCTCAGGATGTTGTTTTCTATCTCTAGATATTTTTGGGGAATTTTCTGGAACAGTCGATATTTTTCGACATTATGATAATATTATATTTTTGGATTCTTTCCTTTCTTTCTTTCTTTCTTTTCCTTTCTTTTCCCCCCATCACTTCACCGCCGACCCACACCCTCCACATGGGTCCGGTCCCATCACCCCCTCTCCCATCCATCCATCCATCTTCCCTCTTTTCTTTTCTTTTTCTTTTTCTTTTCTTTTCTTTTTCCTTATCTTTCTTTCTCCCTTCTCCTCTTCTCCCTTCCCTTCTTCTTCTCCAATTGTTGGCGACGCCCAACCGAGCCCCACCACCGGCGCGTCCGACCACCAATGCCGGCAAAGACTCCCCAACTCCGGCCATCTTCTTCCCTCTTCACCATCTCCAAAACCAACATCAACACACCATCTCCATCTTCTTCCTCCTCAAAACCACCACCATCTCCACCTTCTTCTTCAAATAAACCACCATCGCCATCTTCTCGACTCCAACTCCACCCCACAATACCCTACTCCTCCTCCTCCTCCCATCTCCTATAATTTCTCCACCACCAACTTAAATCACCACCAAAATCACCATCTCCTCCACCACCACAACTATTCTCCACCTCTAAACCCAAAAACTCCCTTTTCCCCCTTCTTTTTGGGGTGGCAGGCGCCACCCCTAGGCTGACCGCCGCCGGCACGCCGCCGGTGGCTGTGGGCGGCCAGAGGGCCAGGGTGGCCCCCTGTGCGCAGGCAGAGGAGGGGGTGACAGCCCCCTCTCTCTCTTTCTCTCTTTTACCTCTCTAACTATCTCTCTCTCCTCTCCCCTTGTCCCTCTCTCCCCCCTTCTCTGTTAGACGCTGCTGCCGGCCAAGGCCGCCGCCGGCCAGCCCCTGTCCAGCAGAAGGCCAGCCAGGCTCCCCTGGGCCCACAGGTCCCCGTGGGCCCTCCTTGATCTGGGGCTGCGTGAGCAGCCCCGGCCCTCTCTCTCTCTCTCTTACTTACTCTCTCTCTCTTTTTCCAGCTTTCTCTCTCTCCGTTTCTCTTTCTCCTCTCTCTTTCTCTCTCATCTCTTTCCTCTCTAAATATTTCTTTCTCTCTAGACTTTCTCTCTCTACCTCTCTCTTTCTCTCTCTAACTCTTTCTCTCTCTTCTTTCTCTCTCTTCTTCTCTCCTCTTCTCTTTCTCTCTCTAAAATATATATTATTTATTTATTATGTTTTGGCGCGTTCGCGAGTTCCGGGGATTTTAGAGTTTTCGGCTTTTTCGGAGATTTAGGCGAGTGTCCTCGCCTTTTATTGGGTTTCCCGCTTCGTCGGGCCGATGTGTATTCATTTCGTATTTACATGTATTTTGTATTGGGCGGTGCCCCTGTATTTGTGTATGGCCAAGTCCTGTGATTGTACTTGTATATGCTTGTGTTGAATACTTATACTAGGATAGTTTACTTCTTGCACTTATACTATGCCTGTGATGTTCATTACTGCTTTATACCATGCGTGGCCGACCCTTCGTGGTCGTTATCCTCTGGGCTCCCTACTTGGCCTCCGGGCCCTTCAGCTTTCGGGCTTTCTACTTAGCCTCCGGGCCCTTTCAGCCTCTGGGCTTCTCCACTCCATGGTAGTGTAGATATTATCACGCTTGTATGTATGCTCGTGTGGTATTAACATCTCGTGCAGGTACTCGCGTACCGACTCTGGGTTTCTGCCCACTCCCAGGCTGGCTATCCAATGGTTTCAGGCCTGCACCCTTATGGGTTTTGTGGTAGCTACTGAAAGTGTGCTTAGACCCCGAGCGTACTTAGCCTCCGGGCTTTTACCCACTACCTCGAAAGAGAAGTGCATTCAGATCGTCAGGTCTTTCAGCTCCGCCTGGTAGGCATGCTCAGCGCTTTACCACTAGATTCGTCTAGGCGTGATGCTGCCGTATTTTCTACTCGCACTTTAAGCCGAGTTGTCCTGGTAATCTCGCCAGACGCTCTAGTGTTAAACACTGTTTGCTGTCCGTACCTCCATCTTGCTCAGCTCCGCTTGATTGTGCTCAGCTATTACTCTATCATTTGCCATGTACATGCTTGATAGGTTAACACTTGACATGCTATTACTTAATACTTGTCATTTACATGCTAATAGCATACACCTACCTGTATCACTTAACAACTGATGTGTTATCACCTGTCATCCGACATGCTACTACTTGACAATTGCTCCTTGTTATGACATGACTTGTCACCTGCCTAATATCACCCTCCTGTCATGCTATCACTCGACACCCGGCATGATATTCTTGACTCTTATAATTATCACGATAATGGGAATGATGACCTGACATCTTGTTTACATCTTGATACATTATAGTGCAAACTGTACTCCTGATACACCTGTATTCCTAATATCCTGGCTTGTTCTTACTTATTCTCGAAATCTGAAAATTATCTAATAAACTATAAAATGAGACAACTTACATCGGGTTGGGGGAAACTTGCGGCTATCAATATATGTTCGTGTTTACAGTGGTATTAGGTATGTTGTGTAACTAAAACTTTCGGTCTGACCTGAGGGCCTCCAGGCGACCGAGGGGAGCGTTGACTCCCTCCCTCCTGGTACCATCTTGAAAAGAGCATCCTATAAGACCCTCCTGTAGGCCTTGCGGTCGGTTCCATACACCAGCAATGGAACACCCTAGATCGTGGTTCCGGTCATTTACGGGACCCACTGTAAACATTGTTTGTTGATACCCCCGTTGGTTTCCAATAACAACCTTGCTTTACTCAGATGTAGATATATGTGTGCTGGGATGATAATCCACATATCTAGACATCTGGGTAAGACGAGTAATAATAATAATAATAAAAGATGCCAACTATAGATCCGTTGTATGATTTGCCAAGACTGCTTTCATCGGATTTTACATCGGATTTCTGGTTTATGATCATTACTATATTATACCTGCTTATACCTGCTCATATCCTGTTTTACCACTTGTGTTCTATTCCACCATTCTTCTACTCTTATTTTATCATACCATGAGTAATTCTTGCTTGATGCCACTTGCTATGTATCTACTTGCTCCTGCATGCTTGTGCTCACGACACGGTTTTCAAATGCATGTTTATGATTCGGATTTATCGATACACGAGTGTATATCTATGCACGCTACTTGGCATTCGCATCACCACTCATTAGGAGAGTTCTGACTCCCTTGGATCCTCATGTCCAGGTCCTGGAGCATGGAGCGTGTGGATTCTCCCAGTTGCTCCTGAGATGCGCAGCGATAGCGTGGATGATCAGCAGACCGTCCAGAGCCCCATCATTCCAGGCCCCCTTGCTCGGCTCTAGAGTTTTCCTGTGATGACTCTGAGCCTCCTTTTGTACTGTTCATACTTGTACATCTATTTGTATTCTCACATTTGCGCCTATCGGTGATGTAATATTCTTATAATATTTGTCACATCTGGTGATAACTTTATAATTGTACTCATATGTTGGAATATATAATGCACCACGTGCTTCCGTACTCTAATTCTTGTCTGTACTGATTCTTAGCGTATATACGTGAGGGTATTTCTGACCTGCATATATACGTCGCAGTAACGTCTTCGTACCCGCGGGATCGGGGTGTTACATTCCCCGTTTGAGATTTGAAGTAGTAGATGTGTTGGTTCGGTGATCCTTTGCCGTCGAAAGCCTGTAGGGTCAGAGCTTTGAACTTAGAAGGGTACAGAACAAGGTCCCACTCGGTCGGATATGGCCAGACCACTCTTGCTTCTTGGAGGCCTTTCCGGTTGGTAAGGGCTTCCAGACACTGATCCAATTGATTCATTCGTTTAGAATGAGTACCCCCATTCTCTGAGTTGCCTTCCTCTTTAGATGAGGATTTAGATGACTCGGAATTGGATTGCCCCTTCACCTCGATATGTACGAAAGATGAGCTTTCTCCTTCTTTCTGTTTGCCTTTAGGCTTCTTAGAAGAAGCTTTGTCAGTTGACTTCCTCTTGTCTTCAAGCAATTGTGCAAGCTTTTGCTTGAGGGTTTCGATAGATTCTTGTTGGGTGCGAATCATATCGAATTATTCCCTCTGGACCTGGGCTTTCTGTTCTAAGCGTCTGGTTGTCTCTTCGGGAGTGTTTGTCATGTACGCAAAGGCTTCCTTCTCTATAGAAGAGTTTGAGGCCTGTGATTCTACGATAACAGAGTGTGATTCCCTTACTTCAATGCCCTGGGCTAGGGCACTATAGTCAATCGGGACTACTGCACCAGTCTGAGTGCGAATATACCGGTACACTCCTTCTGGTTCCGTATCAGACTCGTCAGAGCTGGCTGCCGGTTATTTTTCCCTACTTTTGCTTGCCATGTTTGCAGTGGTTTTAGGGTACTCAATGTCAGAGACGTTCCCCTTCTGTGAGAACGACGCCTTTTGGCTGATCGGGAGTTTGAGGTTACTCGTCTGAATACCGACTGCTTACTTATTTAAGGGATGCAGTGACATTCAGAGGGTATTGTTGTGATGAGCCGTTCACAGCAACAAGATGGAGTGATCTGATTAGCACTCTTTTTCTTTGTCAAGTAATCCTTAGATCCGTCGGAGGGCGATCAAAGAGATTAGCCTCCGGTTGTCGAGAGCTTTTCAGCTTCTAAGAGCCACCCTTGCATCGCGAATCTGAGACGCAGGGTTCAGAAACGTGGAGCTCACGCTGTGTAGAACATGCGCAGCTCTCGCATTTTGGCTTTGAAACGTGGGTCTCGCGCCTCTACTGAGAAGAGACGCAGACATCGCGTTGCTGATTGTCACATCTGGCTAGCGTCACTTGAGAAATGCGGACCCTCTGAGTCCCGCATTTGGTTGTAGAGACGTGGGTCTCGTGTCTCTAAGGAGAGGCACGAACCTCGCGCTGCTGAACGTCGCATTTGGGATGTGAAGTCTCAGAAACGCAAGCGTGTCGGGCTTTGCGTTTTGGTCTCCATACGCGGACTTTGCGCGTCTAACGTAACTCAGAAGAGATGCGGGCTTGAGCCTCGTGTTCTGTATCTGCTGGACAGATAACTGTTTCAGCTTCTTGCGCTTGTAGTTGACGCACGCGTCGTCTTCATTGACGTTCAGCGTTCTGTTTACGCCGTACGGGTTGTTGGGAATCCCTGGTAACCTGGAGCTGAGGAAGAGGACGGGCATGAGTGGGCTGAACGTCAATGACATTGACCTCGCGGGTCTCGTAGGAGACGCTGACGCGGGGCTTACGTGTGATGCGGTTAACCATGGTACTCCTTTCGCTAGTTGCGTCTGAAGAAACCACTGAAGGAACTTGAGAGCAGGTCCCCGATGAGACCTTTCGATAATGTCGCGCCCTATGGCTCTTAGAGCCAGAAGAGAGAAACTCTTCATACTTTGCCTGGTTGAACTCCACGACAAGTGATTCGACCATTTTTCCCATGTAGGTGACGTCACTTTGCGCCACGACTTGCTCATCGGTAGAGAAAGTAGTCCCCAACGGAGTCGCATCTCTTGTTTGGGCTATAAATTATTTATTTGACCGTAAAGAAGGTTACAACGGATCAATTATCCAATTATAAGAGAGGAAAGATATTCAAGCTCAAATCTCCCCTTTGTTTAATGTCGGGTTCTTGATGTGGCGATGGAAAGTGGATCTTGTTTTTCGTTGACCAGATGAATGTCACAACCTCTTGGGAATCTTCTCTTTGGATGGTGGACAAAGTAACACAGCTTCTGTCTAATAAAAATCTCAAAGAGACTCTAGGCAAGAACTAACTTGAGCTCAGCAAGTTGTTTAGAAGAGTTTTTCTCCTTTGTATTTCTCAGCTGGAGATTCTGGTCTTTCTAAGGCTTACAACCAAAGTTCTTCTGACCAAAAATTCTGACCCCCAAAATACCTCTCTCTCATAGCAAACTGAGCTATTTATATAGGTTTCAGGGGGTAAAAATGGTCCCCTAAGAACACTCCATAATGGGCGTTAACTCCCTCATTACGTGGGCAGTAATTGACCCAGTAATGAGGGCAGTTATAACCGAGACGCGGGCTTTGAGCCTCGCATTTTGTCATTTACTTCGAACCATGATGGATGCGAGTTTCGAACTCTACCAGATGCGGACTTCAGGCTCTGCGTCTTGAGACTGCGGTGATGTTTAGTCGCGGACTTCAGGCTCTCGCGTCTTGATACTGTACCGATGTAAGGACGCGGGCTTCGAGTCGCGTCTTGGTTATTACAGAGCAGCTGGGACGCGGGTTTCAACCCTCGCGTCTTGGTACTATACTGATGTTGAGGCGAGGGTTCCATGCTCTGCACCTTGGCATTATATGAGTGGCTATAATTAGCCTCGCGTCTGGAGTATAGATGATTAGTATCCAATATTGCATTTTTACATCATAATTCCCATGCATATTACAAATAAATATGTGATTTTTACTCCTCTTCTCTACATATTTGCAGGTACACACTTAAAGGAGAGATAGCCAATTAATCACCTTAATTAGCGATAATTAAGTGATTAATCAAAGATTAAAGAGAAGCCAAATTCAAATCCAGATCTAGAAAGATCCGCGCGTCCAAAGAAAGATCCAGATATTCCACGTGGCTAACCACCTAACAAGAAGATCTCACCAGAAAATCTGGGCTCAACGGCCCAGATTTTGCCGCCAATTTTGGGATTCTTCTAGAACTGGCGGCAGTTACAGGGAGATACGGCCTCGGATTTTGCGCCAACTGATCTAATCTCGAAGCTTCACCTGTGGGCTATAAATATCTGACCTCTGACCTGCAAGCAAAAACTGATCAGAGAAGAGAGGAGATTAGTTTAGGGTTTGTAATTTTTAGTTGTTTTTCTCTAGGTTTATTTCTTGTAGATCCCTCTTCTTCTCTATCCCTAGATTTCATTACAAAAGAGAGTGATTGTGAGGGAGAGAGCTTGTGTAATCAAGGGTGACAACTTGAAGCTATGCAAGGATTGATCCATCCTCCATTCCTCTACTTGAGTTTGATTCTAGTTTCTTGCATTCTTTAATTGCTTTCCTTATTGCTTTGTTTACTTCTTGCAATTTACTTTCATGTCTTGTATTTTTCTAATGGCTTCTTGTAGCTAATTTTCATTCCATGTACTAGTTTACCACTAGCTTAGCCACTTCACTACTCATGGGTGATTGCTTTTGTTAATCTTGCAAGTGTATGATCTTCTCTTCTCCGATGGTTAAACCACCATCTTGCAAATGAGAAAGTAATTAGGTCAACACGCTAGACGAATTCCAAGCCTATGGAGTGACAACATTAGGCAAAGCTTTCATTATCAAGGAGTTTGGTAAGCTTTGGCAAGCTAGGTCAACACGCTAGACGAATTCCAAGCCTATGGAGTGACAACATTAGGCAAAGCTTTCATTATCAAGGAGTTTGGTAAGCTTTGGCAAGCTAGCAAGGTAATCTAGTCTTGGATCTCTTTCTTTAAGTTTCTTGATTCTTTTCTTGTGAATACCACAACCAATTCTTGATTTCTTTTCCAACGACTTCCACATGAACATATCCATCTTCTTTTAGTTTCTTTTGCATCACTAAGTTTATAATCAAGAGAAGGATACTAGTTTGTTCACTTCACTACCATACGTTTAAAGCTTCCATCGCGAGCTCTCCCTGAGATCCGACTCGGTATAGCCCTGTGCTATAGCGGAGACAAGAAAGGGTACATCAAATACATTTGCTACATAATAAGTACACCTTTTACGTCCAATCAAAATGGCGCCGTTGCCGGGATTATATACTTTAATGTCTCCCTGAGAAAGAATTAAAGTGAGGTAAAGATACCGGAGTCATTATGGAATCAGGAAGAAGGATTGAATCACAAAGTTGGGGTTCAAGATCACATTCCTCATGTAGTTCAATTAAATGTGGAGAACTTGCCAATTTATCAATGGGATTTTCAAGAGTATGAAATTGGTCAAGTTCTATGTGATCATCATAAAAGATTGGTGATTCATTTTCACAATGGATAGGAAATGGATTCAATTTTGACTTTGGAAATGGATTGAAAACCGGTAAGGATATGGAAGTCATGATTGAATCAGGAAGTAAGTTGGAATCATCAAGTGAAAGTTCAGAATCAAATTCATATTCCAGTTCAATTTCAGAAAAAGGAAAACTTGCAAAAATGTCAATTGGATCTGGAGTTTGGACAAGTTTATTTTTAGGAGATGAAAAACTTGCCAAAATGTCAATTGGATTTGAATTTTGGACAAATTCAAGTTTAGGAAATGAAAACTTGCTGAAATTGAATCTGGATTTCCAAGACTACATGACTCTTTGGATTTAACAGAGTGGCTAGTGACATTAGACATAGGATGAGAATGGAGAGATTGGA
Organism: Agave tequilana; assembly: GCA_038442645.1. Classification (NCBI taxonomy): domain Eukaryota; kingdom Viridiplantae; phylum Streptophyta; class Magnoliopsida; order Asparagales; family Asparagaceae; genus Agave; species Agave tequilana. Next base: position 39,421 of record JAVJIF010008460.1, on the reverse strand, counting down.
TCATCAAATCTATGTCATGATTCCTAGCATTTTGAGCATTGGTCATGTCTTCAAGCATCTTTCCATAATCGATGATTTCATTGTTTTGATGGAAAGAGGAAGTGTTGTCTTGGAAGTGTGAGTCAAAAGTGTGTGATGATGGAAAAGTTGACTCACACAAGAAATCTTTACTCGGTTCACAAGCAAATGGTTGATCATGATGAAAAGGTGGAACTGAGTAAGATTCTTGAAAATACGGTGGAATTGGAGAGGGAAAAGATTCTTGACGTTGTTGTTCGACTCTCTGTAAATTGGCTTCTAAACTCCTTTGCAACTCAGATTTTTCTTCAAATGGAGGTTCAGTGTAGACTCTAACCACAAGCTAATCAGCCAGGGAAGGGTAAGGTTGGTGGGAGGTTTTCCGTCCGGAGACGTTCCTTAATTAAGTAACCAGCAACCTTCGGGCTTTCGGCCCTCAACCCCTTTCCTAGACACCGATTTTGCAAGAATTAAATTCCAACACTTTTCCCCCTTAGGATAATCTCCTAAGTGAGTCCGAGATGTCCCTAGGGCCAACGTCTATTTTTTTTTTAATTTAGGCTTGGGTTAGTGAGTGCTTGGGTAAATGATTTCCGGGCTAAGGAAAGGGTAATGACCTCCCCCACCTTATCTTATTTACGGGTATGCCCTTAACTTTGAATTGTGCAAGTGTACAAGAAACATAACAAGGATACACTCAAAGCAAGAACATCAAGCAAGAGTTTGTCCTAGTCTAAATGCAATACAAACACGTACCTTGCCTCCACGCACTCTTCAACAGTAAAAGTAAAGAATTGAAAAGACACGTGCCTAATAATGCAAGTGTCTAAACAATTTTTAACAATTATCACCCAACTTTTTACTGTTTTTTAATTAAGCAGGAGTACAGTGAACAACACAGGATTTCAAGTATAGAAACAGCAGTATTTTTGCAGCAACAGAGCCCTGCAGAAAATTGGAGAGAAATGCTCTCAGAAGTGCCGCGTTTCCACTGGATATGCCGCGGGTCCGCGGCTCTTCAGTGGAAGCCTGGTCTCTGCTTTCTTGAGCAGAGAGCCAGGTTCACTTAGATGTTACTGCAGTAAAGAATTTCCTGTTTTCTTCTCCTGTAGCCTGCAACAGAGAAGAATAATAGTTTAGTACTTCACTTTAAACCAAAAAAAAAAAAAAAAAAAAATAAAGGAGGTTTTCATGTTTAAAGGAGTTCCCACATTTTTCAAAATTCAAATTCTTTCCATATTTCTAGGATTCCTCAAATTCTACATCTTTCAAGAATCCCTAAGTTTGAGGTCCTTTCAAATTCCTAGGAGTCAAAGATTCTTTTCATAAATCCCTAGGGTAAATTTGTTTTTGACCTAGGGATAATTTGGGAACTTTCAAAATCTTTCCCTCCTATTAAAAGACCCCTTTCACAGACTTCAGCCCTCACCCGAAAAAAAAAAATCTTCAGATCCCCAATCTCCTCTCAAAACCGCAGCCTCTACAATTTTCCCTTCACCAGATCTCATCAATCTGCCGCGATTTCTGGAGTTTTCCGAGATCTGGCGGCAATTCTGAAGCTTCCTGCGCGCTTCCAGTGTCAGTTCCGATTGATCTCCTGTTCTTACTACTGATCTGGTGCCAAATTCTTCTTCAGATCTTTTTGAATCCACTACAGAGATCGGATTTCTTCCCCCCACGTAATCCGGGGGTGGTTCGAATTCTAAATCTCCTCTTTTTACTATTTTTGATCTTAAATCTCTGTTATGGCACCATCTATTTTTATGGAGAAAGATTTTGGGCAAATTTGAGTAATGAAAATGGTTATGGGCATGTCTTTTTAGACCGAATTAGGGCCTGGAATTGGTATTCATTAGTGTATGACAATACTGAGACCGATGCATTCTATTGTCCTGATTTGGTGAACATGTTTTATACAAACATAGACCACGCATCAATTGATTCCCAACGTACCAATTCACTACACACATGCCCATTGGAGACTTGTTCATCACGCTTCCTCTTCTTGAGGAAGTCACTTCTGTCCCTACCATTACACACCACACCGAGCCTCTCCCCTTGATTGAGTACATGACTATTATGGGGGCTCGGTGTACTGAATTGGATCGTGGGCTCAAAGCCAGTACGACCTTTCGTAATATTCACTGTGTTGGATGTTGGATCCAACGAAACATTCTAGGGCGAGAGCACACCTCCTCTTTCAACAGACCAGTGTTACAGATTATACATGACTTAATGACACGTCAACACTCGGTCTGTTTGAACAAGGTTATCTTCAATGCACTTATCACCAACTCCTCACGCACACGAGGTGCTAAATATTCTCACCCCATCCTGATTACACGTCTGTGTAGGACTTTCCTACCAGACGATGTTTTTGACTCATTTGATAGAGTGTTTGTTGCACCGGAGAGACCTACAAGTTCTTATAACTGTTGTTTACACGCAGTCTGGACTCCTACTGTACAGACCGAGCATGTAGAGTCCTCCTCTGAGGAGAGTCTGGATGATGAAGATGAACCGGAATTTTGGAGACAGGAACCCCCAGTAGAGTCAAGAACTTTCATGTCTACCATATGGAAAGGCATGAAGAAAATTTTTAGGGGTCAGGCAAGGCTGAGGAAGAAGGTGGAGGAGGAATCATCCAGGTTATCCTCCAGGCTAGATAGTATTGAGGCGACTTTGAGGAGGACACAATCTGCTGGACCCAGTACCACTGCGGGTCCAAAGAGGAGGAGGGAGTGACTTTTTACCTTTACCTATTTCATGCATCATTTCATCTTGCATACATTGAGGACAATGCATGAGATAGGTATGGGGGGGTATGTACTAACATAGGACTTTTTCTTTTTAGGATTTTTTTAGGATTTTCATTTTTCTTTTATTTTTAGATTTTATCTTTTTTTTAGATTTTCAACTTTCTTTTTAGATTTTACTTTTCTTTTAGAAAAATAAAAATAAAAAAATAAAAATAAAAACTTTTTGAAATAAGAAACAAAGTTTTGTTCTATTTTAAGAAAATTAAGATGTATCTTAGAGATTAAGAAAGCCTTAATTATGACATCTTAAACATAGTTGAAGTAATAGATCTTGTTTGAAATTATAGGCTAAGTAAGTAAAAATTGGTGAGATATTTTTATCTTGAATTTTTTTGCCTTAGATAATATGCACTTTACACTTACACATTTCTTGGGATGGAAACAAAGACCAAAAATGCCATATATATATATATATAAAAAAAAAAAAAAAAAGAGAAAAAGAAAAAAAAAATATAAATAAAGATCACTTATTAAGCTGGATAACTATGCCTCAAGAAGCATGGTTATTCACGCCTAACGGTGATTATAAATAATCCCCTTTAGTCTTGTGGCCTTTTCTACTCGAGACCTTAAACCCGAGGGATGTTTTCTCATCTGGTGCCCTAAGACCGTCTGGTTTGGGAGTCATCGGTTAAAGGCTCGCTACAAGGGTAGACTAGAAAGCCTAGACTAAGGGAAGATTAAATAAAAAAAAAAAAAGAAAAAAAAAATATATATATATATATAAACAAATAAATGGCTTTATGGTTGGAGTTGAAATCCCGAGAAATTTTCACTTACACGGTGTGCTTATTATCTAGGTTTTATGAAAGATAAAATATTCAATCCAATTTTGAATTCTTACCTTAATTAAAAACAAGATCTTGCATGGATACTAAGTTTAAGGAAGAATGATTATAGGTGGACTTATGACCTAGGATCACTTATATTTTCGCAAAAATAGTTCGTAAACTTGTCTCTTATTCAAAATGCGTTTTCGAAAATACTAACATTTGTCTTCTTTCTTTATGGATTTTGTGGGTGCAATCCGCTGAAAACCCTCAGGAGACAACACTCCTCCTCTAGGGTAACCTAGAGGTTTAACGGCTTGTTGCACATGCTCAGTGCAATCGCGTCACCTGCGAAAGTGGTGTAAATAAATTGTTAGTCTAGATTTTCTTTTTCTTTGTTTTGCTCGGGACGAGCAAAAGAATAAGTGTGGGGGTGTGATTAGTATCCAATATTGCATTTTTTACATCATAATTCCCATGCATATTACAAATAAATATGTGATTTTTACTCCTCTTCTCTACATATTTGCAGGTACACACTTAAAGGAGAGATAGCCAATTAATCACCTTAATTAGCGATAATTAAGTGATTAATCAAAGATTAAAGAGAAGCCAAATTCAAATCCAGATCTAGAAAGATCCGCGCGTCCAAAGAAAGATCCAGATATTCCACGTGGCTAACCACCTAACAAGAAGATCTCACCAGAAAATCTGGGCTCAACGGCCCAGATTTTGCCGCCAATTTTGGGATTCTTCTAGAACTGGCGGCAGTTACAGGGAGATACGGCCTCGGATTTTGCGCCAACTGATCTAATCTCGAAGCTTCACCTGTGGGCTATAAATATCTGACCTCTGACCTGCAAGCAAAAACTGATCAGAGAAGAGAGGAGATTAGTTTAGGGTTTGTAATTTTTAGTTGTTTTTCTCTAGGTTTATTTCTTGTAGATCCCTCTTCTTCTCTATCCCTAGATTTCATTACAAAAGAGAGTGATTGTGAGGGAGAGAGCTTGTGTAATCAAGGGTGACAACTTGAAGCTATGCAAGGATTGATCCATCCTCCATTCCTCTACTTGAGTTTGATTCTAGTTTCTTGCATTCTTTAATTGCTTTCCTTATTGCTTTGTTTACTTCTTGCAATTTACTTTCATGTCTTGTATTTTTCTAATGGCTTCTTGTAGCTAATTTTCATTCCATGTACTAGTTTACCACTAGCTTAGCCACTTCACTACTCATGGGTGATTGCTTTTGTTAATCTTGCAAGTGTATGATCTTCTCTTCTCCGATGGTTAAACCACCATCTTGCAAATGAGAAAGTAATTAGGTCAACACGCTAGACGAATTCCAAGCCTATGGAGTGACAACATTAGGCAAAGCTTTCATTATCAAGGAGTTTGGTAAGCTTTGGCAAGCTAGGTCAACACGCTAGACGAATTCCAAGCCTATGGAGTGACAACATTAGGCAAAGCTTTCATTATCAAGGAGTTTGGTAAGCTTTGGCAAGCTAGCAAGGTAATCTAGTCTTGGATCTCTTTCTTTAAGTTTCTTGATTCTTTTCTTGTGAATACCACAACCAATTCTTGATTTCTTTTCCAACGACTTCCACATGAACATATCCATCTTCTTTTAGTTTCTTTTGCATCACTAAGTTTATAATCAAGAGAAGGATACTAGTTTGTTCACTTCACTACCATACGTTTAAAGCTTCCATCGCGAGCTCTCCCTGAGATCCGACTCGGTATAGCCCTGTGCTATAGCGGAGACAAGAAAGGGTACATCAAATACATTTGCTACATAATAAGTACACCTTTTACGTCCAATCAAAATGGCGCCGTTGCCGGGGATTATATACTTTAATGTCTCCCTGAGAAAGAATTAAAGTGAGGTAAAGATACCGGAGTCATTATGGAATCAGGAAGAAGGATTGAATCACAAAGTTGGGGTTCAAGATCACATTCCTCATGTAGTTCAATTAAATGTGGAGAACTTGCCAATTTATCAATGGGATTTTCAAGAGTATGAAATTGGTCAAGTTCTATGTGATCATCATAAAAGATTGGTGATTCATTTTCACAATGGATAGGAAATGGATTCAATTTTGACTTTGGAAATGGATTGAAAACCGGTAAGGATATGGAAGTCATGATTGAATCAGGAAGTAAGTTGGAATCATCAAGTGAAAGTTCAGAATCAAATTCATATTCCAGTTCAATTTCAGAAAAAGGAAAACTTGCAAAAATGTCAATTGGATCTGGAGTTTGGACAAGTTTATTTTTAGGAGATGAAAAACTTGCCAAAATGTCAATTGGATTTGAATTTTGGACAAATTCAAGTTTAGGAAATGAAAAACTTGCTGAAATTGAATCTGGATTTCCAAGACTACATGACTCTTTGGATTTAACAGAGTGGCTAGTGACATTAGACATAGGATGAGAATGGAGAGATTGGATCATCAAATCTATGTCATGATTCCTAGCATTTTGAGCATTGGTCATGTCTTCAAGCATCTTTCCATAATCGATGATTTCATTGTTTTGATGGAAAGAGGAAGTGTTGTCTTGGAAGTGTGAGTCAAAAGTGTGTGATGATGGAAAAGTTGACTCACACAAGAAATCTTTACTCGGTTCACAAGCAAATGGTTGATCATGATGAAAAGGTGGAACTGAGTAAGATTCTTGAAAATACGGTGGAATTGGAGAGGGAAAAGATTCTTGACGTTGTTGTTCGACTCTCTGTAAATTGGCTTCTAAACTCCTTTGCAACTCAGATTTTTCTTCAAATGGAGGTTCAGTGTAGACTCTAACCACAAGCTAATCAGCCAGGGAAGGGTAAGGTTGGTGGGAGGTTTTCCGTCCGGAGACGTTCCTTAATTAAGTAACCAGCAACCTTCGGGCTTTCGGCCCTCAACCCCTTTCCTAGACACCGATTTTGCAAGAATTAAATTCCAACACTTTTCCCCCTTAGGATAATCTCCTAAGTGAGTCCGAGATGTCCCTAGGGCCAACGTCTATTTTTTTTTTAATTTAGGCTTGGGTTAGTGAGTGCTTGGGTAAATGATTTCCGGGCTAAGGAAAGGGTAATGACCTCCCCCACCTTATCTTATTTACGGGTATGCCCTTAACTTTGAATTGTGCAAGTGTACAAGAAACATAACAAGGATACACTCAAAGCAAGAACATCAAGCAAGAGTTTGTCCTAGTCTAAATGCAATACAAACACGTACCTTGCCTCCACGCACTCTTCAACAGTAAAAGTAAAGAATTGAAAAGACACGTGCCTAATAATGCAAGTGTCTAAACAATTTTTAACAATTATCACCCAACTTTTTACTGTTTTTAATTAAGCAGGAGTACAGTGAACAACACAGGATTTCAAGTATAGAAACAGCAGTATTTTTGCAGCAACAGAGCCCTGCAGAAAATTGGAGAGAAATGCTCTCAGAAGTGCCGCGTTTCCACTGGATATGCCGCGGGTCCGCGGCTCTTCAGTGGAAGCCTGGTCTCTGCTTTCTTGAGCAGAGAGCCAGGTTCACTTAGATGTTACTGCAGTAAAGAATTTCCTGTTTTCTTCTCCTGTAGCCTGCAACAGAGAAGAATAATAGTTTAGTACTTCACTTTAAACCAAAAAAAAAAAAAAAAAAAAAAATAAAGGAGGTTTTCATGTTTAAAGGAGTTCCCACATTTTTCAAAATTCAAATTCTTTCCATATTTCTAGGATTCCTCAAATTCTACATCTTTCAAGAATCCCTAAGTTTGAGGTCCTTTCAAATTCCTAGGAGTCAAAGATTCTTTTCATAAATCCCTAGGGTAAATTTGTTTTTGACCTAGGGATAATTTGGGAACTTTCAAAATCTTTCCCTCCTATTAAAAGACCCCTTTCACAGACTTCAGCCCTCACCCGAAAAAAAAAAAATCTTCAGATCCCCAATCTCCTCTCAAAACCGCAGCCTCTACAATTTTCCCTTCACCAGATCTCATCAATCTGCCGCGATTTCTGGAGTTTTCCGAGATCTGGCGGCAATTCTGAAGCTTCCTGCGCGCTTCCAGTGTCAGTTCCGATTGATCTCCTGTTCTTACTACTGATCTGGTGCCAAATTCTTGTAAACGCAAGGATTGTGTTTCTTAGCAGGCGCCGGCTTCATTTGAAGTGAAGACGCACCTCTAACTTGATATAAAGACGCCGCTCTTGAGCGTTACAAACGCGGACTTGATTCAAAGTGGAGACGCAGCACTCACTTGGAACAGAGACATGGCTCTCGAGCATTACGAAACATGGACTTGATTCAAAGTGGAGATGTAGCACTCACTTGGAACAGAGACGCGACTCTCAAGCATTACGAAATGCTGAGCTCTTCTTGTTTGGAGACGCGACTTTTGTGGAACGCGAGCCTTGCGTTTGAGTGTGCTAACACGCGTCTAGCCTAGACTGACCTCAAGATACGCGCCACGTATCTCGGCCGACGCGTCTTCCTATAAAAAGTACAATGCATCCTTTCAAGAGTCATCATTTTACTCTTCTTCCTCTTTTAACTCTGCGTTCAGAGTTTGCAAGCTTTTTCAAGTTTTGTTTAGAACCCAAAGCTTTGAGCTTTTAACTTTAATCTTCTTCAAAGATTTCATCGGTGAAATGGCCCCAAAACAAAAGCAGATCGCATCCTCGTCTAGCGCCGCTTCACCGACCGCTCGAATGGGTGGCGCACCTCCAACAGAGGCCCCCATTTCAGGTAAAATGGCTTTCGCCATTAATGAACTCGCAGAGTTTTTCAAACTCTTACACTTCTGTTGAAGTTAAATAGTCAACGCGAGATTCATGGCCAGCGTTTGAATTGTGACGCGACTTTCATGTTGGTGAGCAAGACACTGGTCTAAGGATCCTCGTGTCTTTACTTTATCAATTTAACTCCCGCATCTGTTTATTAAACACAGTGTTGTGTACTTCATGTTAGAGTCTCCTGAATGCGGGTCTCACATGGTTGAGCCCCGCGTTTGAAGTCTAACACTTAGAAAAATATTCGAGAGAGTATATTGCAGAATCTGATCACAAGTTAATCAGCCAGGTAGGGGCAAGACCAGTGGGAGGTATCCATGCCTAAGCAACGGGCCTAATTACCAAACTACTGTTCTTCGAGGTTTTGCCCTCAATCCCCAACCTTTGACACCGATTTGGCAAGAGTCAAATTCTAATTAACTTTCCCCTTAAGTCTGAGATGTCCTTAAGGCCAACGTTTACTCAATTTTAAGTTAGGCTTGGGTTAGTGAGTGAGGAGATTGTTTGTGGGCTAAGGGAGGGTAATGACTTCCCTACCTTATCTTGTTTATAGGACAAGCCCTTAATTCAGTTTAGTACAGTGTACAAGAATATAGCAAAAAAGTAACACTCAAATAATATTTCATACAAGTATGAACCTTATACTAAATGTTATGCACACATACCTTGGCTCCAGCACCCTTCAACAGTAAATAAAAAATGTAACGAAATAGATACGTGCCTAAATGCAAGTCTAAACATTTTTTAGCATTTACAAGCAACAATTTACTGTTGAGGTGAGAAAAGTATGTACAATGAGTTAAATAAGAAAATAAATAGTTGCAAAAACTTGAACTTTGCAATTCAACCAACCTGTAAAAATTACAGGTTAGTAGTTCCCTCAGATTGCCGCGGGAATGCGGTAAATCTGAGGGCTTCTGGGATCTGCTTTCTTGAGCAGAGTCCAAAGCCACTTATATATCCACTGCAGCAAAATTTTCTTGATGTTAAAACTGCACACCAAGAACAGAGAAGAAAGTTAAAAAATAAAGTAAACAAAAAGAGAGTTACTTACCGTCCCTCCCCGGCAACGGTGCCAAAATTTGATTGAAGGATAACCTGCACAAAATATACAGAATTTCAGAACTTAAGAATAGAAAGTGCAAGATATTCAATACTACCGCGATAGCAAGTGACTATGTGGGTTGTGATCCACAGGAGGGACTAGCGATGGAAGCGTGTTGTAAGTCCTCTTTAAGTTACTTGAAATGGTTAAAAGTTCTTCTCTTATTCTTGTAAAGAAAAAGAAATTAAAATCTATGGTTAAGATGAAAGTAGTAGATTGAGAAGGTGGAGAAAATGGAAAATGGGTTTATACAAAGAAAGTGAAAATAGTAAATAGTTGAGTTAGTAATGGAGGTGATCTAAACTAAAGATTAAAAGAAAAGAAGAAAACCCTAAAAGTACTTACTTATCTCTTCCGGTTGATAACTTACCTTGAATCCTTGGCAAAAACTTACCTCGTCTTGAAGGCGAGCAAAGCTTGACAAATAGGATCTTCTCTATTCTCAGACTTAACTATGAATTCAAATGCAAGCGGAAAGTAAAATAGAAACGGTTAGCCATCACCATAACCCATCAAGGGAACTTGCAATGGCAAGGCAGGTTCGATACTATAGGTTTCATTTGGATTGTTATCAAAAATCGATAGAAGAAGGGTATAAGAAGAAGAAGAACATAAAAACATCACTTTAATTCAATTCAAATAAAAATGAAAGATAAGAAAACTTACTTACACCGGTGTCAGCCTCAGTACAAGCTTCACTCTCATTCTTCAATAAAACTCTCCTCTATCTCGGTTACATAAACAAAATAAAAACTTACATTAAAAAGAAAACAAAAACCTAAGTTACAAACTAAAGAGTAGCCTAGCCTATGATCTCTGCTGAATCGTTCCCTGTGGCCTCTGAATTTGCAGGTATTTATAGGAAAAATGGAAAGGGAGAGAGCGTCTGAAGATAGGGGGAACAAACGCTCAGATCCACGATAATTTTATGCCCAAATGGCCAGATCTGAGAGAAGACTGTGTTGGATTTTCTATTTGCATGTATTATCCTCTTGATTTCTCTGTTTGAGCTCTGGATTTGACGATATCCTCCTTAATCTTTGAGCTAATCAAATGGGTTCATTAAAATCTGAATTTAACAAGTTTTCATTTGATCTTATCTTTCTGATTTATTTTGATCTTCAGCTAGACATTCGACCTAATCTTTGATTTTAATTTAATCTACATTTTAGTGGGCTTTTGAGCTCGTTTTCTCTTCCATCTCCTTTAGTAAAGGCCTGCATTAATTTATACAAAAATACTATTAAAAAGAAGCGTTTATTATACCATAAATATGGGAATGCGATTATAAATATGCAATATCAGTAACGACCATCAACAATACACTCATTAGTCGACTAATCTGGCACATAAGTCAACTAATAGGGTGGTTTTGGTAGTTTTCTTTTTTGGATATGTTTCCAGTTTGAGTTGAATTCGAGTTTCTTTTTCTTTTGCAGCAGTGCTATTGTACTGCTAGAGTTTGTGTAGAATTAGGATGATCCTATGGTCTATAAATAACTCCTTTGGGGGCCATTCAATTTCATGATGAATTGGCACAGGATCCAATGTTGACTCGGGGAAAAGATTGAAATCAGGTGGAGACACCGGAGTCATTATTGAATCAGGAAGTAAAATTGAATCACTAAGTTGAGGTTCATGATCATATTCATTTTCAAGTTCAATTTTAGGAAAGGAATAACTTGCCAAACTGTCAATGTCATTTTCAAAATTTAGAGTTTGGGCAAGTTCAAATGATTGTACTGAAATAGAATCTTGTTTTCCAAAGCAACGTGACTCTTCGGCTCTAAGAGAATGGTTAGCGACATCAGAAATGGCCGAACGGTGAGAACGTAAAGTTTGAACCATCATATCTATTTCATGATCACGAGCATTTCTAGCCTGAGTCATGGCTTCAAGCATCTTTTCATAGTCGATTGGTGCATCATTTTGTTGTGATTGGACTTGAAAAAAGGAAGTGTTGTTGGGACAATCGTGATGAAATTGTGAGTCGGTCAGATTTTGTGATTGTTGCTTGGACTCACGCATCATCATGTCCAAGATTGATGGTGATTGTTGCTTGGACTCATGCATACTCATCATTTCCAAGATAGATGGTTTTCTATTTTGAACTGGTGGATCTGAGTATGAATCTTGAAAATATTATGGACAAGGTGGATAAGGAGGACAAGTTGGTTGAAAATTGGACTCGGGGGAGATGAATCCCCATGAACTCTGTGAAGAGGTGAAATTGTTGTGGAAATTATGGTCATAAGATGGGGGGCATGGGTTATATTCATTCGGATAAGACCACTCCGGCACACTAGGTTGGTTAAAGTTAGGATATGCCGGGTTGGTAATATCCGAAAAAGAGGTTGGTGTGTAATATGGATTAAAATTAGAAAAATTGTTGTTATATGCCATATCACACAATAAAACACAAATAAAAAAACAAACAAATAAGCAAACAAAAAAGAAAAAATTCTAACCTAAGTTAGGGTAGACCTATGACGTAGACGACTCCTAACTGGTTAGACTGTCCACGGGAGGTATAATGCAGACTTTGACCACAAGTTAATCAGCTAGGTCAGGGCAAGATTGGTGGGAGGTTTTCCATCAAAGACGTTCCTTAATTAAATAACCACCAATCTTCGGGCTTTCGGCCCTCAATCCCCTTCCTAGACACTGATTTGGCAGGAGTCAAATTCCAACACCGTTCCCCCTTAGGATAATCTCTTAATTGAGTCCGAGATGTCTCTAGGGCCAACGTCTACTCATTTTTAGTTAGGCTTGGGTTAGTGAGTGAGGAGATTGTTTGTGGGCCAAGGAAGGGTGATGAAATCCCCACCTTATCTTATTTATAGGACAAGCCCTTAAGTCAATTTAGTGCACGTGTAAAGCAATAGACAAATATTCACTCAAAAGCAGTAAATCAGCCAAGGGTGCTTCCTAGTCTATATGCAATGCGAACGTACCTTGTCTCCAGCACTCTTCAACAGAAATAAAAAAATTAAATAGACACGTGCCTATTGCAAGAGTCTAAATTTTTTTTTTTTTCAACAAATAGGTTACTGTTAATTAATTAGCAGTGTGCAGGGTGATCACAGAGAAAAGTAAACAGAGCAGTAAACAAATCTTTCAATTTGCAGCAACCTGCAGAAAATAGAGTGAGTAGTTCACTACTCAGGCCGCGGAAACGCGGCTATTGCCGCGCAAACGCGGCTCTGTAGTAGGCTCTGCTGCTCTGCCTTCGAGGGCAGAGGCACAGAGTTGCTATATGTCTTTTGCTGCTATTAGTTTTCCTGTTCTCGGATCCTGCAAACAAAAAGAATTAATAAATCAATAATTAGTTTTTTTTTTTTGTTTTAGAGAGAAACTTACCGTCCCTCCCCGGCAACGGAGCCAAAATTTTGATTGAGGTTTTACCTGCACACAAAATACAGAATTTCAGAATTTTTAAAACAATAGTGCAAGGTGCTCAATTCTACTGCTATAGCAAGTGGCTATGCGGGTCGTGATCCACAGGGAGGGACTAGCGATGGAAGTTGTTTAGTAAGTTCTCTTTTATTTATTTATAATGTTATTTACAATGATATTTACAATGATATTTACAATGAAGAAGTGTGAAAAAGATTGGGAATTGGTGATTTACATTAAAATTAAAAGAAAGAAAACTAAAAACTAAAAACTTACTTACCTTTTTGGCGTCTGCTTACCTTGGAACCGTGTCAATGATGTACCTTTCTTTGAAGGCGAACGAAGCATGGAATATGAGATCTTCCCTATTCCCGATCTATACTACAAATAAAAGGCGAGCTATACTACCATGGAAATAGATATTCATCACAATAAACCATCAACGGCTCTTGCAAGGAGAAGGCAACTTCGAAGCTCTTGGTTTCATATGGATCCACAAACACAAAAGAGGGAAACAAAAACAAAACAAGAATAGAAAAAAAAAAGCAAACTTTGATTTGATTCAATTAACAATGGAAGAAAAGATTACTTACAACGATGTCACCTCAGTACAAGCTTGATCTCCTTCCTCCATGAAAGTATCCTCTCCTCTCAGTTACATAAAGAAAATTAAAAAATTACATAAAAGAAAATAAATAAAAAACCTAAGTTACAATCTACAAATTAGCCTAAGAAAAACCCTAGATTTGTTTCTGTACTCGACTGTTCGCCCTTCTCTGTTGCTTTGCAGGGGTATTTATAGGAGCTGGAAGACGTAGAGTCCCAGCACAACTCTCCCACGAAAACAGGTATCCAGCCTCATCCTTATTGCCGCGGAAACACGGCTATGGCCGCGTTTCCGCGGCCATTGTGTGGTCCCTGGCCACGCGCTTTCATGCGTGGCCTCCTCTGGTCCGTCCATCTGGGTATATCCCTTTAGATTTGGCGTATCGACTCTTTATTTTGAAAATTCGGGATAACTTGGGAAGCAAGTTACCCTAAATCCAAATCTCTTTAAAACGAATTTTATCTTTTCACTCTTCTCCTTTTATCTTTATCCTTGCCTTGCAAGCAATTAGGGTTAACTAGAAGTCCTCTTCTTTTAGTAATTACAACTTTTGCACATGGGCTTGCTCATGGGCTTCTTTTGGGCTTCTGGGCTTCATTTAGGCTTTATTCTTTATTTAAATAATTACTCAAGGCCTGCACACATTAAATAATAAAACATTAGTAATAGTGTATAATTATAGGAATAAATATGGAAATATGATAGTAAATGTAGTAATAAATATGCACTTTTTACTACCTATCAGGTGGCCTTCAATGTATTATTCAATAATCAAGAAATGAAAGATTCGTGAAAGAAATTTTAGCCATAAGGGTCTGTTGTTCTAGGCGGCCATCAAGGGCTTGTAATCTTATTAGCGAAAGGTGTAACTATTTCTTATTTTACTGTTTTAATAAAGTTCTCCCTCCTCCTCTCGTGGATGTACACACGATCTGTTTGATCGGTACAACCACATTAAATTGTGTGTTGGCTTTCTTTACTTCAAAATATCTTATCTCTTCTTCTCATTTCTCGATGATCCTGCTTTCTGTTGCGTCGACCCAACAATTTATACCAAAGCATATCAGTTCGTTGTATGGTATCAGAGCTTATCGATTGGGGCATAATAATTGGTATCAGAGCATATCGATTGGGGTATAACAGTTAGAGAAAAAATAAATGACTTTAATGTAGAATCACTTAGAGGGGGTGAATTGGTGATGTCCTAATCAAATGTGAAAATTAAAATTTTAATTAATAAAAAACTCAACGCACAATTGATAACTAAGAATGAAATAACACCTAGAGGGGGGGTGAATAGGTGTTGGCTAATCTAATGGTCACTTATGAACAAATAATGCGGAAGTTAAAACAATTATGACCAATTAAAACTTCTTTTAATTAAACACTTATGTATAACTCAAGAGTGTTGCTGAATTCCCCTTGCGAGGCTCTGGACAAGCTCCTCTAGATTCCCCTTGAATGGGTTGAGATGCCGCGTTGGCTCTCTTGGTTGAATACTAGTGTTAACAAGCAATCCCACGCAAGTATATAACAATATAAGCACAAGGGTATATCAAGCATGTAAAGTAAAGACAATGTAAGTAATGCAAGATATAAAAGAGACTAAGTGAGAAAGAGAGCAAGAGTGAGCAATCGCAAACACAAGGTATGTTTCGAGGTTCGAGCACACTTGCTCTACATCCCCGCCTTCGACACACGAAGGATTTCCACTATGCAAGATCCCAATGGATCTCTCCCCGGTGCCGCAACACCTACAAGCCCTCGGACTCCCAAGTCCCGTACACACGCAAGTCCACCGACTCGCCGAGGCCGCACCTCAAACCAAAGAGTTCACAACTGAACTCAACCACCAACGAGCACACTTGCCCGTATCCTCAAAGAACAAAGAAAAATCTCTTTGATGATCACAACACTTGATCACCTAAAGAGCACTCTCACTACAACACACCTATAGGAATATCTAGCAATGGATAGCTCGAGTGTGGTGTGAGAAAAGCAAGGAAAGACTATGGTGAAAATCTCAAAGAATCACTAAAACACTCTCTTGATAAAAACTCCCTTTAAGATGGGAAGTATTTGCACTCAATTATGTGGAGAGAACTTCTGAAATCAGTTGGAAAAACTAGCTCAAAGGTCTCCAAAATCTTCTACTAAAAACAGTTGACAAGACCCCCTTTATAGGCTGTCAGAAAATAGAGCCGTTGGGGCTCTGTCAGTGCTACCGGTCGACCGGCCCGGTCGACCGCCAACGGTCAAAAATCCGACCGTTTGGAGCCTCCGGTCGACCGGCTCGGTCGACCGACCCACTGGAGCAGAGAGTAATCTCTCTGTCGGTCGACCGGACCGGTCGGCCGATATTTCCAGAGAGCAAAGCTCTCCGAAGCGGTCGACCGACCCGGTCGACCGTCCTCCAGTGCACCAAGGCGTGCACGTCTGTGCACGTCGGTCGACTGATCCAGTCGACCGACTTCAGACCCGGTCGACCGGTCCGGTCGACCGCTGAAGCCTGAAACAGTTTGCACAGTTCTGCACAGATACGGGATTTGAAAATAGGTCTTTTCACTCAATAAAAATCCCATAAATTCACAGTAAATCTAAAAAATAGTTTTAATCACAATAAAAACTGTTTTTCTAAAAACATGTCTTTCTAAGACTTGTTTTTCCATAACTTCACAAAATACAAAAACAAGATATTTTGAACTTATAAAGCATAGTGTGTATGGATATGATCCACTACACAATCATAATAAAATATCTATGTTTTTGATCATAAAGCTCTAAACTTGGTTATGGTTTGAAAAGATATATATGATAGAAATACCAAAAACCAAAGTTTATATTTTGTCTCAAAGAAAATCTTTTACTAAATAAAAATTCTTTTCTAAAAAGAAATCTTTTATGAAATCAATTAAATCAAGAGTTCTATCAAGAGTGTGTGTGTGAAATAGACTTGAGCAATCCACCAACTATCTATCCTTTACATTTTTACTAAAACAAAAATACAAATCTTATACCTAGACACAAGTCTTCAACTCCTTGAAGTCTTCCCTTGAAGGCTTCTCATCTTCTTGACTTGATCCAAGCTTGATCCAAAAGCTCCTTGGATCACATCATGCAAGCTCTAAATCTTGACAATTTATCCTTTGTTGAGCTTTGCACCTACTAAGATCTTGATAAAGAATCTGTCACTAATTAAACACAAGATCATTAGAAATCATAACTTCATGAGTTGATCATCATCAAAACTAGGGTGATAGGCCTTTGGGCCAACAATCTCCCCCTTTTTGATGATGACAAAACTCATGACGTTATATATGCATGGATTAAAGTAAAGCTTCAAAGAAGCTCCCCCTTAACTCATGCATACCAAATAAATAATAGATATGGCAATAAAAGCACATGACATGTATGCAATGTAGGAGATGCAATCATAACAAAAATCAAATCTTAAGTCAAATCTTTTGCTCCTAATTGCAAGACAACATATATATGCATAAATACAAATCTTACTCCCCCTTAAGCAAGGAAACAAATACTTCTCCCCCTTAAGTAAGGAAATCAAATCATGCATATAACTCAAATACTCAAATACTTCTCCCCCTTTTTGTCAATCATCAACAAAGGGTTCAGAGTAAAAACAAATCAAATAAAATTTTCTCCCCCTTTTTGTCAAAAGCAAAGAAATCAAGAAGGGGTATATAAATCAACCAATAAAGATTTATATGCGATATACATTCATGAAGAGGAAGTCGTTAAGTTAGCTTCCCTACAATGCGCATTGCATGAAGGAGGGATGTGAAGCCCTAATTCACACAACACAACTATGTAATGCATAGAAGGAGATGTGAAGCTCCCCTACACACGTATATCATATAAAGAAGAGATGTTAAGCTCCTCAATTTATAATATACTCAACATGAATCTATATGTAAGAGAGATGTTAAGATCTCCTTGCATATAGGAAATACAAAACAAAACATTTTTATTATTATTATTATTCTTTTATCAAAACTAAATTTTGAACTTTTCTCAATAAAACAAATTTTGAACCAATCATAATTTGTAGTTTTGATACCAATAGAAAATAGCACTTGAAGATGTGTGATATCAAGTTATCATTGCAAAATCTTTTCAAAACTATTGATATCAATTGTAATTATATAGCAAATTTGAAGTTGAAGCATATTGATACCAAATGAAAAATCTAAAATAAAATCTTTTTATTTTCCATAAGCTTATGCATAGTTAATATAAGGTGTTAACTTAACTTCGCATAAACTTTTGTGTTTTAAGAATGTACATCAATTGTAAAGCAAGCACATGAAAATCATATATATGTATGTGAATAGATAAGACCAATTTAAAATTAGGGCATACATATATAGGAACTAAGATGTGAGTAATATACCAAATGTAAAATTAACATTGTAAGTCATGTATATACTCATAACCAAAAATTGGTAGGTTTTAAAAAATAGTTATGTCTAAGCACTACCAAATTTGAAGAATAAATAACTAGTTATAAATAATTTTTGAACAAAAACTAGTTAAAGATCCTTCAAAGCATGAATTCATATGTTATTCATGAATTATACTAAATACATACAAGTTTAAGCACTCATAGTCCATAAAGCTCAAAAATTATCTTTTATCATAAAAGATGAGTGTTTAAAGGTTATGTAAATGGTATTTTCATGAAAATAGAAAGTGAAGCATGAATCTCATGAAAATCTTATTTTTCATCTTAAAACAAATCATATATTTTTCATAAAGTATTTTGTATTTAGCAATGCTTTATGAAAATAGTCATTCAAGCTCAAAAAGATCACATTTTGTTGTACAAATGAAAAATCAATTTTTTTATTATTATTTATTTAAAATACTAATCTTCATGGTATATGTATGATTTATCCAATTCTAACAATACGCATACATATACCAAATATAAAAGAGTCTATTAAAGATGTTTGCATGGAAGCAAGAGACTCACGGGTATACATGTATATTTATTAGATTTGAGTTAAACATGCATATACATGAAGTGGAACATAAAATAGGTAAAACATGTATAACGGAGAATCATCAAAACTAGTCTACACATATGCATATAGTGGATACAAGTGAGCATGAAGTTCAAATATATGAGTCAATTGTAGTTCACTATTTATATATGTATAAAAGCAAGTTTGATACATTCTACATCTAATCATGTAAATACCATATAAATCAAATAAAATCATGAACATGCTTATGAATATGACATAAGTAAAAGCATGTACATAAAAAGTAGGAGTTTAGAAATTGTTACCAACTCCAAAACTCCAAGCATGGTGGTCTTTCCCACCAAAATCTCCTTGATAGCAATGCATCCAAAAGTTTGTCCATCATGTCCATTGCATCCGCTATCAAGGCACCAATCCTCTCACGTTTTGTGAGAGCCCTCACCTACATCAAAATCAAAGGGTGGGGGTTTTGGTACCCATACTTTCTTGGGTCCTATGGGGTTAGTCTTGTAAGGAACCCAAGCATTTTTATTTTTATCAAAAATAAGAACATTTAACCTTTCATAACAAAATTTTCTTAGATGGCCTTTGCGGCCACAATGTGTACATGTGTACACCTTAGCATACTTATGAGTGGGAGTGTGAGCATGATGTGCATCATAAGCATGGTCATGATGATGATGTGCATGAGTATGAGGAACTTGTTTCTTTTGAAACAAGGATTCCAATCTAGTATGATTGAATGCACATGAGCTCAAATTAGAGCTCAAATTATCAATTTTATTTTTCAAATTTTTAATCTCATTAGTGGTGGCATGAAAAGCATGATGAGATGAAGAGTCAATTTTCTTTTTCTTTTGAAAAACATTATCCTTTTCTTTTTCAACAAATTTTCTTTTTAAAGACTTATTTTCTTGCAAAATGACTTCCTTTTGTTTTTCCACCATATCAACCTTATTTTTCAAAATCATATTTCCTTCACATAAAACATTCAATTTAGACATTAAGGAAATATTCTCATTTTTTAAATCCTCATTTTCTTTTTCTAAACATGCAAGTTTATTTCTAAAAGAATCATTTTCTACATGCATGCAATCAAATTTCTTTTTCCAACTTTCATTATCTTTTTCTAAGCATGCAATGTTATTTCTATATGAGTCATGTTCCTTATGCATGCAAGCAATTTCCTTTTTCAAATTTTTATTATTCTTTTTAATCATGTCATATTTCTCAAGCAATAATTGGCAAAATGTATTAAGCTCATCATATGACATATTAACATCCTCATCCTCGGATTCGGAGTTTACCTCAAGGGGGTTATCCCCTTGGACCATGTAGCACACGTTGGAGATGTCGCTTCCAACGTCCGAATCGCTCCCCGCATAGTATTGATCTTTCTCGCCAAGGGAGATGAGGGTGTTCCATACTACAAAAGCCGAATCAAGATTAGTCATCTTAGACAAATAATCATTATCTAAGCAAGATACTAAAGCATGTAGGGCTTTTGCATTAGCCTCAATGTTCTTACCATTTAAGCAATATTCTTTATTAGTTGTGGCAAGATATACACTAAGGCCAAGTCCTTTGAGGAACAAAGACATCTTAACCTTCCAAATTTGGATGTTAAGAATGTCAAAGGTGGGTGGTGACATGAAGTCCATGGTGAGGTGTGTATGTACAAAAATATTGTGATTAGCCTAAAAGGAGGATCTTTAACTCTAGGTTGTTAGACCCAATATCAAGAGCACTTGGCTCTGATACCAATTGAAATAACACCTAGAGGGGGGGTGAATAGGTGTTGGCTAATCTAATGGTCACTTATGAACAAATAATGCGGAAGTTAAAACAATTATGACCAATTAAAACTTCTTTTAATTAAACACTTATGTATAACTCAAGAGTGTTGCCGAATTCCCCTTGCGAGGCTCTGGACAAGCTCCTCTAGATTCCCCTTGAATGGGTTGAGGTGCCGCGTTGGCTCTCTTGGTTGAATACTAGTGTTAACAAGCAATCCCACGCAAGTATATAACAATATAAGCACAAGGGTATATCAATCATGTAAAGTAAAGACAATGTAAGTAATGCAAGATATAAAAGAGACTAAGTGAGAAAGAGAGCAAGAGTGAGCAATCGCAAACACAAGGGTATGTTTCGAGGTTCGAGCACACTTGCTCTACATCCCCGCCTTCGACACACGAAGGATTTCCACTATGCAAGATCCCAATGGATCTCTCCCCGGTGCCGCAACACCTACAAGCTCTTGGACTCCCAAGTCCCGTACACACGCAAGTCCACCGACTCGCCGAGGCCGCACCTCAAACCAAAGAGTTCACAACCGAACTCAACCACCAACGAGCACACTTGCCCGTATCCTCAAAGAACAAAGAAAAATCTCTTTGATGATCACAACACTTGATCACCTAAAGAGCACTCTCACTACAACACACCTATAGGAATATCTAGCAATGGATAGCTCGAGTGTGGTGTGAGAAAAGCAAGGAAAGACTATGGTGAAAATCTCAAAGAATCACTAAAACACTCTCTTGATAAAAACTCCCTTTAAGATGGGAAGTATTTGCACTCAATTATGTGGAGAGAACTTCTGAAATCAGTTGGAAAAACTAGCTCAAAGGTCTCTAAAATCTTCTACTAAAAACAGTTGACAAGACCCCTTTTATAGGCTGTCAGAAAATAGAGCCGTTGGGGCTCTGTCAGTGCTACCGGTCGACCGGCCCGGTCGACCGCCAACGGTCAAAAATCCGACCGTTTGGAGCCTCCGGTCGACCGGCTCGGTCGACCGACCCACTGGAGCAGAGAGTAATCTCTCTGTCGGTCGACCGGACCGGTCGGCCGATATTTCCAGAGAGCAAAGCTCTCCGAAGCGGTCGACCGACCCGGTCGACCGTCCTCCAGTGCACCAAGGCGTGCACGTCTGTGCACGTCGGTCGACTGATCTGGTCGACCGACTTCAGACCCGTCGACCGCTGAAGCCTGAAACAGTTTGCACAGTTCTACACAGATACGGGATTTGAAAATAGGTCTTTTCACTCAATAAAAATCCCATAAATTCACAGTAAATCTAAAAAATAGTTTTAATCACAATAAAAACTGTTTTTCTAAAAACATGTCTTTCTAAGACTTGTTTTTCCATAACTTCACAAAATACAAAAACAAGATATTTTGAACTTATAAAGCATAGTGTGTATGGATATGATCCACTATACAATCATAATAAAATATCTATGTTTTTTATCATAAAGCTCTAAACTTGGTTATGGTTTGAAAAGATATATATGATAGAAATACCAAAAACCAAAGTTTATATTTTGTCTCAAAGAAAATCTTTTACTAAATAAAAATTCTTTTCTAAAAAGAAATCTTTTATGAAATCAATTAAATCAAGAGTTCTATCAAGAGTGTGTGTGTGAAATAGACTTGAGCAATCCACCAACTATCTATCCTTTACATTTTTACTAAAACAAAAATACAAATCTTATACCTAGACACAAGTCTTCAACTCCTTGAAGTCTTCCCTTGAAGGCTTCTCATCTTCTTGACTTGGTCCAAGCTTGATCCAAAAGCTCCTTGGATCACATCATGCAAGCTCTAAATCTTGACAATTTATCCTTTGTTGAGCTTTGCACCTACTAAGATCTTGATAAAGAATCTGTCACTAATTAAACACAAGATCATTAGAAATCATAACTTCATGAGTTGATCATCATCAAAACTAGGGTGATAGGCCTTTGGGCCAACAAAGAAGTGAAGCCGAATTCTTGGTGAAAGGCTCTGAACTTCTTCTCAAGATTTCTCTTTTATAAGAGTTGAGGTACTTTGATAGCTTTCTTGGATCAAGACAAGTGTAAGTACAAAAACAATATTAAGCATATATGAATGAGCAATAATAACAAGATAAGATATAAACAAGAGTAGAGTTGAGTTGAGAGAGATAGGCAAATGCAAACACAAGATATTTATTTCAAGGTTCAAGCCACTTGTTTTACGTCCCCACCTTCACCATGTGAAGAATTTCACTATCTCCGTAGAGGAACTCCACACAGGATACATACTTCAATCCTTTGCACAAGAGGAGGGCACTTGCCAATGATCCTCTACACATTAGGAATGCACATAGCAATTACTCCTCTACACAAGAGGAAAGCACAAAGCAAAATGAAGATTACACCACTTAGTTATCACAAAGAACACAAACTAGAAATCTCACAAAACAAGAATCCTATAACGATAGATATAGAGATGATAGCTCAATACTTGTGAGAAGACTAGAAATTTTGAAATGAAGCTCTTAAAACACTTGGAAAAGTATCTTTGAAGATATAGAAATTAGAAGTTCAAAACTTGTATTTCCCAAAACTTGTTTTCTTGATTTTTCAAAAATTAAATACAAATTTTCTCTTTCAAAAATCTTATCAAAATCTTGTTTAAAACTCTTAACTATGAACCATATTTATAGGAATAGGGTAGAGATGATTAGAGAGTAAACTCAGTTGTTAAAACATTGATTAAACTCAAATAAAGTAAGATATAACTGTTTGGAAATAAAACAAAAACTGAAAAATAAAAATATACCCGTCTGAGGCAAGTCAGGCCCAGAATGGCTTAGCGATCGACCGCCCGGTCGACCGCTCAACGGCTATTTTTATATTCGTGGAGGCTTGTCGGTCGACCGCTGTGAGAACATAATGTGTTCTCACAGTAGCTGGTTAACTGCTCGTTCGACCGACTAAGAACATTCTGTTCTCTGCTGCGCATAGTCAACCGGCTAGAAAGGCAAACTGGCTCTCTGCCCAAGTGGTCGACTGCCCGGTTGACCGCGTGCACAAGCTGTTGCTTGTGTGCATATTCGGTCAACCGCATGTGCACAAACAATTTGCTTGTGACATGCCCGATCGACCGCCCGGTCGATCGGGCTAAGGCCAAAATGCTATATTTTGTATTTTAAAATTCATTTTAAATCTCAATAAAATTCTATAAAATCTACAAAAACAAGTTTTTATAAATATATATGAGCTTCATAACAAATCAACACATATTACAAATATGTAATCTTCTTTTGAGATGTTAAATACAACTTTAAAAACATAAACTATATTAAAAATTGTTTTTCCAAAGCTAAACTTTAAATTAAAAAACAAGTTTTTTTTTAAAACTTGTATAATACAAAAATAAATTTCTCAAACTCATTTCAAGAACCAATATGTATGGATAAAATCCAATACACATATAAACTTGTTTTTAAAAAATTTTGTTTGACAAACAAAAACATAATTTAGTTAAAACGAAATGGGTTAAATCGAAAATCAAAAACTAATATTAAACTTTTGTGTGTAAACTTGAGGAATCAAGTCTAATATAAACTTAACACAAATCAAGATATTCTTACAAGCTAGAGTCTTCTTGTCGATATGTGAAAGTTCACCTAGAGGAGGGTGAATAGGTGAAATGCTAATTAATAGCAGAATTTAAAACTTTTTACACTAACACAAATGATTTTTAAAGAGTGAAGCAGAATTTCTGGTGAAGGGCTCTAGAACTTCTCCTCAATGTTTCTCTTTTATAAGAGTTGAGGTGCTTCAATAGATCTCTTGAATTAATACAAGTGTAGGTACAATATCATGCATATATAGATGAGCAATAATATCAATGCAAGATATAAACAAGTAGAGTTGAGTTGATAGATAGCAAACGCAAATACAAGGATATGTTTTAAGGTTCGAGCACCAAGCTTTACGTCCCCGTCTTCACCGCGTGAAGGATTTCTACTATCTCCACAAAGAAACTCCGCAAAGGAAACAACCCCATACAAGAGGTGGGAAAAAAGCCAATGGACCTCTATACGAGAGGTGGGCATAAAGCTAAGGCACAAAGCCAAATACACCTCTATACAAGAGGGTAGCACAAAGCAATTTGAGGAATACAATTTTTGGTGATCACTAAGACCACAAACTAGAAATCTCATAAAACACAAGAAATCATATAAGGATAGATAGAAATGATAGCACAAGCTTGTGAGAAAATTAAAAGCTTGAAATGTAACTCTTAAGAAAACACTTGTGAAATTTTCTTGAAGAAATAAAGATTTATTTTCTTGATTTTTTAAAACATTAAACACAAATTTTCTCAATCAAAAATCTTTTCAAAATCTTCAAAAATTCTTATCTAAAACTCTCTCCAATGACCCCCATTTATAAGAAGAGAGATAATATCATTAAAGAGCTAAACTAGTCATTAAAAAACTGATAAAGTCCTAATAAAGTGAAATATACCCGTTTGTGAATAAGACAAAACAGTTTGAATAGAGAAAGTCTTGTTTTATTTAAAATTTGGCCTAAATGGCATCGTAGAGCTGTCGACAGCCCAGTGTGTAACGGTCATACTTTTGACCATTGTGGAGCTCTCTCGTCGACAGCCTACTATGTCTGTTGACAGCTGACTGATACATCACGTATCAGCTGTCGACAGTTAAAGTGGGTTGTCGATAGCCAGCTCCGAAGCACAGAGAACCTCAGTCTCCGTACAACCCTATCGACAGCCCTTTCTCAGGGCATGTCGATAATACTATTGAGTTGTCTGCAGGCGGAGATAAAAACACAAGTTCTTCTCTACGTATTTTTAAACCTTTTTAAATCCAAATAAATCTCAATAAATTCTAAAAAATAAGTTAATGTAAATACATTAAAGTACAAATATGTGTGATAAAAATCAACACATATTACAAATATGTGAACTTATTTTTGAGATAAAGAAATACATTTCTTGAAATAAAATATATTTTCAAAACAATAAACTTTAAGTTGAAATTCAATTTTTTTCAAAACTAGTATAAATACAAAAACAAGTTATTGAAACTCAATTGAAGTACAATGCGTATGGATAGATTCCAATACGCATATAAACTAATATAAACTTATTTTTGATGAAATCTATTTATGAAACCAAAAACAGGTTAAACTGAAAACCAAATCTTTTGTATTTGAAAATCAATACTAAAATTTATGCGTGTGAGCTTGAGCAATCAAAACTAATCTATACTTTACATAAGATCTATACTCACAAACTCTAGAATAAAGTCTTATTGAAGATCTTATTCTTCTCCATATAGACTTGATCCAAACTTGATTCTTGTAGAGTTAGACTCCTCTTGAGTACTCGATATAATCTTTATGATTGAGCTCTTGATTCAATATGTGATAACTTCAAAACTTTGACTTTGAATCTTTTATTAAAACTAAACAGCAACTAAGATCTTAATTGAATATCTGAACTAATAAACACAAGATCATTAGTATTATAAGTACATGAGTTAATCATCATAAAAACTAGAGTGATAGGCTTTTGGGCCAACAATATAATCTTCTTCTTTACTTGACTCGATTAAAAAAAAACTTAATTCCCTCGAGTTAGACTCCTTGAATACTTGATGTGATTTTTATGCTTGAGCTCTTGAATCAACACGTGTTAGCTTCAAACTTGACTTTGAGTCTTTTGAAGAAGTTAAACACCAAGTAAGATCTTGATTAATATCTGAAACTTAAATAATACAAGATCATTAGTACTATAACTATATAAGTTAATCATCATCAAAACTAAAGTGATGGGCCTTCGGGCCAACAATCTCCCCTTTTTGATGACGACAAAACTCATGAAATTATATATGCATGGATTACTGAAAAGCTTTGTAAAATCTCCCTCTTAACTCATGCATATCAAATAAATAATAAGATTTTCAATAAATCTCAAACTTAAACATCAAACATATATATACATAAACATAATACATGCATATATAAACACTCAATTTCTCTCCCCTTTTTGTTAATTCATCAATAAAAGAGTAAACAAAACAAAGTAAAGATATATACTATATAAATTCATAATGAGGAGAGATGTTAAGTTAATCCCCCTGCAAACATGTGTTACATGAAGAAAGGATAACTAAACCCTAAACCATATAGGAATAGTATACAATGTATAGATAAAGATGTTAAGCTCTCCCTACACATGTGTACGATATAGAAAAGAGAGGTCAAGCTTTTTTATATACAATACACTCATCATAAATTTACGTATAGAAGAAACGTTAAGTTAACTCCCCTTGTATATTGGGAATACATGCATAAACTAATTTTCATATAAACACAAATACCAATTGTAAATACACACATTGTAAACTAACACAAATACCAATTGAACTTTTAGATAAACTAATATCAATTTGAAAATCATGCAAAAGATATCAATTGAAATTTAGAATGATACCAATTTAAATTAAAAATAATTGAAATCAATATAGATAGCAATTGGTAAAACAATTTGAAATGTAGATACCAATTGTAATAATTGATACCAATTGAAAATATGAACGATTTTGAAATAGAGATACCAAATCAGTTTTCTTTTTTCTCACTTTTTGTCAAAAAAGATGGGAATAAAATTAAGATACCAATCAAGTCAAAGAATGTCTACCCTTTTTGAAACAACTATAAAACCAATGCATAAGCTTGTTAAAAAATATACTAATTTATTTGAAAAACCTGTTAGTATACTAATTAGTATATTTTTTTGAAAATCGAAACCAATGCTTTTTTTATTGACCGAATAGCCCCAAATATTCTGTTGAAACTGTTAATTTGAAACATATTGATGCAATATAATAAATTTTTAATTCTCTGGTTATGATAAAAATCATATAATAATTTCACTAAACCAAAGTTTACCTCTAGATTCCATCTCCAACTTTTATTCTAAAGAAATTGCCAACCTTAACAAATGACCTGACTTCATTTGAAAATTTAGTTAGTAGTGATTGCAAGTGCATAACAACAATAACAATCAAAATCAAATTTTCATATAGAAAAACTTCTGAGAGAAAATGAGGGGTGCACAATGTTTTAAGGTTCATATTTGAGATCCAAAAATAGTAACCTCAAGCTAATAATTACTGTAAAAACATGATTGAGGGGTAACCTTCACAGAAAATACAGAATTTTAGAAACGTGCTAGGTTCTCAATTCAACCGCTATATCAAGTGGCTATGCGGGTCATGATCCAAAAGGAGGAACTTACGATGGAAACGTGTTGTAAGTTCTCTTTTAGATTACTTAAACTGGTTAAAAGTTCTTCTATATTTTTACAAACAAAAGAAAACTAAAAGCTATGTTAATTTGGAGAAAATGGAAAAATGGAGAAGATGATGATTGTTGGTGTTTTAAAAGAAAAAGAAAAACTAAGTTAAAGTAAAGAAGAATAAAGAGAGATGTGTTTTGGAGATGTGTCTCTCACCTAATAAGCAAAGAAAGAAAGAACTAAAATAAACACTTACTTACCTCCTTAAAGCTTGCTTACCTTGGATCTGTTGCAACAATTTACCTTTACTTGAAGGCAGTCAAAGCACGGCGTATAGGATCTTCCCCATTCCTATTCTAAACTATGAAATAAAGGTACAAGCATAAACTAATTTAGAAATGATTATCCATCACCATAAGCCATCAATGCACTTGCAAGGGCAAGGCAGTTTTGAGGCTATAGGATTCATTTGGATTATAGGCACCTCAGAAAAGTAGAAGAAAAACAGAAATGAAGAACAAAAAATGTAACTTTAGATTCAATAAAGTAAAAATGAAAGAAAGAAGATTACTTACACTGGTGTCACTCTCAGTACAACCTTCACTCTCATTCTCTCATGAAACTCTTCTCTCTTCTAAGTTACATAAATAAATCTGAAAATTACAAAAAAGAAAAAAACAAAATCCTAACCTGAACTAAAGTAAAAACCTAGCCTAAAATCTTTCTCTACTCAGTTGTGTCCCTTTGCCTTCAGAAATGCAGGTATTTATAACTAAAACTAGATAAGGGAGAGCGTACGAAGATAGGGGCAAAATCTCTCTTCTAATAAGGTTGGAGATAAGGTTGAAGATAAATTTTTTATTTTATCCCTTGATCTTCAGTTAGATTGTGACTTATCTCTCTGAATCTTCTGAATATACATCACAATCCTTTAGATATCCCTTTGTCTATTGATAGGGTTACTTTTGACTTTTGGATTTGTCTCTATCTCCTTGATTCTTCAAGCTAACCAAATTGATTCTTCTAAATCCGATTTTAACTGTATTTATTTGGCTTTATCTTCATTAACCAAATAAATCTAATTAAATTTGAATTTAACTGTCTTTTATTTGGTCTTATCTTTTCTCTCATCATTAAGACAAACTTGCAAAATAAGAAATTAAGACAAGAAATAAGCAGAATTTATTACAAGATAGATGTAGGAATGTAATAGATATGCAATAAATGAGTACAATCAAAACACTATAGTAACCAAGCTAAAAAATGATCCAGTGTTATGCCTGATATACTTGGATATTAACAATATCATTCAAAACAAACTTCTGCTCAAGCAATATCTTTAAAAGTTCAAAAATACAGTATTAAAATATATATACAACATTAACTGAATTAACCAAACCGAATTGAGTCGGTTCTAGTCGGTTCTATATCCTGTTCGGCTTGGTTCAATTTTATCAAAATCAGCAAAAATCAAACTGAACCGATTGATGCTCACCCTAAGTGTATGTGCATACCATGGGGTATGTGCATGAATATGTGAAGCTTGTTTTTTTTTTTGAAATAAGGATCTAATCTCTTATGGTCAAAAGCACATTGGCTCAAGGTTAGTCCAAAAATCAATTTATCTTAAAGCAAAAATCTCATTTTTGCCAATATGAGTGAAATAATACTTGTATGAGAAATAAAATCTTTTACTTTGAAATCAACTCAACTTTTTTTTCAACGAATTGTTTTCTTTCAAAAAAAAATTTCTTTTTAAAATAATGTCAAGTTTTGAAAATAAAACATCATTTTCTTTCATCAACTTCAAAATTTTTTTGATCAAATCATATTTTTCAAATAGCTCTTCACAATACATAGCAAGATCATCAATGATAATTTGTCATCTACATCAAGGTTGGATTCTGAGTTTATCTCAAGGGGGTCTGATCGAAACGAAAAATTGTTTTGTAAATAGTTTAGATATTCTTAGTCTCGTTTCAAAGTAACCGCTGTAGCAAGGGCTATGCGGGTCAATCCTCAGGGAAGAATGCGATGGAAACGTTTCGGAACGATCTTCTCTGTAAATTTGCTTGTAAAAGAAAAAGAGAGATTGATTAGATTTGATCGAGTTTTAAAAGGTATAGTTTACTAATCATCTACCACAACCTATAGTATTAGTCCCAAAAAGTGAATATCATATTGAATGAAGAAGCATCAGTCCTAGGGTTTTGATTGATAATCAAGCAAGATGATTTAATAATGTTGGAACCCTAACTAGTGTTCATTAATAAAGTTTAAATATTAATTCATCCTAATTTCAAAGCATAGCATAAGAGAAGTTCCTCTTTTTAACTTAAAATTATGCTATCAAAGTTTTTAAGTATGAACTATGAAGAATCATTTAAAAAGTGTAACCTAAATTAAAGTAAACCTAATCATCAATTCATCTTTAACAAGATCCTTTTAATCTTAGGGTTTCTAACAATAATAGATGTCAATCAATTCACTTTTTTAAACTAAACTAGGGTTGATCGAGAGATTAGCAAACTATAGTTTTAATTTAGTTATTCATTTTTTATGTTATTTTTGAGTTTTTGGTGGAATAATAAGAATTGCAAGAAAATAAAAGAAGAAAATAAAATAATTAATCTAAGCAGGAAAGCTGAATTAAATTGCAAAGAAGAAATGAGTAACCTTTATTGGATGTCACTGACCAATTTACAAAGCTCCTCGTTCTTCAAAATAATCTTCTTCAAATAAAAAAGAAAATATAAGAAATTTCGGAAAGAGAAAAAGATCTAAAGAAAAACCTTAACTTCAGTCGCTGGATCCCCCTCTCTGTTGCTCTGCAGGGATATTTATAGGAGATATAGGAAGTAGAGTCCCAGTACAACTCTCCCACAAAAACCCGTAACCAGTCTTATCCAAATGGCCGCGGAAACACGGCCATAGCCGCGTTTCCGCGACAATTGCGTGGCCAATGGCCACGCGCTTTCTTGCGTGGCCTCTTCTGATCCGTTCATCTGGACTCCTCCTTCTGAATTTTTTAATCAAACCTTCTATCTTGAGAACTCGAGATAACTTGGGAAGCAAGTTATCACAAATCTAAATTTATAAAAGGATTTGTTCTTTATCTTTAAGCTTTTCCCCTTTTATCTTTATCCTTGTATTGCAAGCAACTAGGTTTAAGTAGAAGTCCATCTTATCCTTCTCTTCCTTTTTGCAATTAGGAGTTCTATTTTATCCTTCCTCTGCCTCCCTTAGATTTTAAAATCTAAGTTTAGATTAGGTTAGATAAGGTAGAAACTTCTAAATTACTACAATTAATTTTGCATGTGGGCTTGTGGGATTCTTGGGCTTTTGGGCTTCACTTGTGCTTTATTTTTTTATTTTTTAATTACTCAAAGCCTGCACACATTAAATAATAAAACATTAGTAGCAGTACTTAATAAAAGAATAAATAGGGAAATATGATGGCAAATGTGATGATAAATATGCACTTTTTACTACCTATCACACCCCCACACTTATCTTTTTGCTCGTCCTCGAGTAAAAATTAAAAGGAAAAAGAAAAAAAACTAATCTATCCTAACTCACTTTCGTAAGCATCACGGTTGCACTTAGCACGTGCAACAAGCCGTTAAACCTTTAGGTTACCCCTAGAGGACGAGTGTTGTCTCGTGAGGGTTTTCAGTGGATTACACCCACAAAATCCATAAAAGAAGAAAAAAATGTTAGTAATTAAATTTTTTTATTTTATTTTGAAAAAGGAAAGAAATATTTGAAATATATTTGAAGAAACTAAGCAATCTATAAGTTTTAGGATTATCATTTTTATTCATTCTTGAACTTAGTCTCTATACAATAATTCGTTATCAATTTTAGGTAAGGATTAAAATTGAATTTTTATATAGTTTTTTTTGTTACCCTAAGTCATATGCATTCTTGTGAACATGAATCTTTACTAGGGATTCTTTAACTTGGATTCCCATACCTCTTTATTATATTTTTTCTATATATATATATATATATATATATATATATATATATATATATATATATTTATATGTATAACTCATCTAATTTTCTTTTGTATAAGTATCAAGGCTTCTTGAGGCCCTCATACCTAACTAATTGACTATTAGATGTGTTAGTACATATATAGATAATATTTCTTAGTTTTCTTAGGCTTTCTAATCCACCCATGTAGCGAGCCTAAGGTCGATGACTCCCAAAGCGGTCGATTTTAGGGCACCGGGTGAGAAAACACCCCACGGACTTAAGGATTCGAGTGAACTAGGCCACAAAACTAAGGTTTTTATTTATAAAATCACCTTTAGGCCTGAATACTTATGCTTCTTGAGGCACATGTATCCAGCTTAATTAGTGAATTTTTTTATTTATATTATTATATTTTTTTTATAATGCACAAGAGTCTTTGTCTTAGAATCCTAGATGTGTAAGTGTATTAGGTATGCACATTTCATTAAGGTAAAAATCAAGACTAATTACTTATTCAATTTGTCCTCCTATACCTAAAAATTCAACAATTTATTTTATTTTGACCAAGTTTTTAGAAATCCTAATCATGATTTTCCTAATTCTTAAGATTAACTTGGATTTCTTTCAAAAGATAAGTCAAAATATTGTTTCCTTTTCAAAAGTTTTTTTTTAGAAATAAAATCAAAATTTTGTTAAGTTAATAACCTAAGGTTAGTGAGTTATATTAACAACAACCTACAGTTAGTCCATAATCTATGTTAAAATAAATATTTTTTATTTTTATTTATTTATTATTATTATTATTTTTTATTTTTTTATTATTTTTTTTAAAGTTAAGCGTTAGTGCCCTCCCCCACACTTATCTCATACATTGTCCCCAATGTATGAATGAAATGCATGAATGCATGAAGTAAAGTGTAAAAAGAGATAAATAATAATAATATACAAATATATGTACAACACATGCATCTCCCTTACCTAGACCTTTTAGGATTCATCCCTTTAGCTCGTTTCTCATCATTCCAATGGGTTCTCTTTATAGGGCACAATGGGGAGACCAATCTTTTTGTTATTTTGTTGTTCATCCTCTCCAATTTATTCCTCAATTTCCTCTTACTTTTCTTTCCTCTTCCACTCTTCATAAATTCATCATCATCATCAAAGAACACTTTTGGGGCATATACAACATGAATGCCTAGAATTTTGAGCTCATCCTCATATATCTCCTCAGAAATTGAATTAACCATTTCTTTCGGAGGTCTATAACTAACCAAAACATCCCTAATCGATTCATCCAAACAGTTAAGTTCATCTTCGATGAGATTTTTAAAGCTTTTGTCAATTTGAGGTTCTTGAATTACGTTTTCAAACGATTGACCATTAGTTGGTTCATTGAATGAGAAGATACTTAAATCAAGCTTCTCTCTTTCAAAGGGAACTCTAGACGTAACACACGTTTTCTCACCACTATGATCTCATTTATCTTTAAACAATATATCAAGAAATAGAGGCTCATCATCTTCACAAATATCCTCATAATATGATTTAACTTTCTCCTTGGGAGGTGTATGTGTATCCCAATCATCTTGAAACACTTCATCCAAATATAAAGATTCATCGTTACATTTATCTTCACTATACGACTCAACTTGTTCCCTGCGAGGTGAATATTCGGCCAAATGATCTCTAATCAGCTTGTCTTGAAATCGGCGATAGTCGTCTAATATGCATACTTCCTCATTAGGCTTATCAACATTATTGAATTCATTTGCTTCATGAAGACGAATATGATCTAGAATTGACATGGGTTTCTCACTTTAGACTTTTTTCATTCTATCTCGATTGATGTGTTCCTGGATTGACATAGGTATTTTTGATTTTGAATCAAGAACAGGTTGAGTGGAAAATGAATTCTCCTCCCGCTTAACCGCTAACTCATTAACCATCATCTCTAGGTGGGACCAGTGTGAAACATTGTCATTTAGTATTTTGTGTGAAGTTTGTGTGTCATCTTTACAATTGTAATTGAATTTTAATTGATGTGATGGATAGGGTTCGCTCGTAGGTCCTTGAAATGAGTGAAACTGATTTGAATTTCGTCCTAACGAATACCCTATAAAGGGACATTGTTCCGAGGGATGAGATAGATCATGACAGTAATTGCACCAAATGGGTGGATCAGATGTAAAAGATGAGTGGGCGGGTTGAATGTAGTTATGAAAGTTCGGAAAAAAGGTTGGTGGATGGAAAGGTGGGTTTGGCCTACAGAATGGATCATAACCAAATGAGTGTGGATGGACCATGGGATTTTTTTTTTGTGTGGTTAGTGGTGAATTATTTATTTTTTTGTAAAACCTAGATATACTAGATCTCTCAATCAAGCTGATATGTGCAGTTAACAAACAAGTTCCCCAATCAATCATAAAGAAAATAAAAAATAAAAAATAAAAATCCTAATCTAGGATAAGCCTAGACCTAGACGACTCCTAAATTTGGACTGTCTTTAGGAGGTATATTGTCGACCTTAAGCACAAGTTAATCGGCCAGGTAGGTGGCAAGGTTGGTGGGAGGTTATCCGTCAAAGACGTTCCTTAATTAAGTAACCACCAACCTTTGGGCTTTCGGCCCTTAATCCCCTTCCTAGACACCAATTTGGCGAGAGTTAATTTCGAACAACTTCCTCCTTCAGCCAGTCTCCTAATGAGTCTGAGTTAACCTAAGGCCAACATCTAATCAATTTTTATTTTAGGGATAGGGTCGTGAGTGCAACGGAGATGATTTGTGGGCCAAAGAAGTGTTAGAGAGAGAGGGATATTGCCAAGGAATTGTCTGGATTGCCAAGGAAAGTCGATGACGAAAGGCAAAGGGGACAGCAGCAGGAAATAGCAGCAGCAGCAGAAATATAGGCAGGTCGATCGACCGGGCCGGTCGACCGACATGCACAACATGCACAGGGTCCAGGGCGGTCGACCGGCCGGTCGACCGAAATACCCTGACTGTAAGTGCCCAACTCTCTGTTGTTTTCGGGCGACCGGCCAGTCGACCGGAGTGGAAGTCGATCGACCAGCCGGTCGACCGACAGTCGGGTTTGGGCGAAAATCTGCTGTTCCGAAAATCTCGGAACAGCAGGGTATTTAAGCTGTTGTTAATTTTCTAGGGTTCGAAGCCTGCGAAAAAGGGTTTTGCTGGAGCTCTCTTGAATTCAAAGAGGCTATTAGCATTTGTAAACATCTTCCTAGTAATTAAACTCTCCATTGGATTGCCCCGAGGACGTAGGCATTGAGGCCGAACCTCGTTAAATCGTGTGTTTGTGATTGTGTGTTCTTCTTTTGTCATTTGGGTGTTCTTTGTGCTTGAAGATTTGTGAGATTCTCTGTTGGTTGTTGTCATCGGCGCACAACAAGTGGTATCAGAGCTTCCAGGTTGCGCTTGAGATTTCTGAGGATTCGAAGGGCTCGAGATCTGATCCGTGGAGATCGTGTGTCGATCTCAGATCAGAGGTATTGGTGTTCGTGGAGATCGTGTGTCGATCTCAGAAGGACGCAAGGAGGGCTCGTTGAATCTGTGGTGGAGTAGATCCGGTGAGAAACTCGATCTAGGGTTTCAAGAGACAGGTAAAAATCTAATTTTTATCTGAGTATAGATCTATTTCCAGTTGGTTGTTCTTCCGCATAGATAGAGGATTAGAGAAATCTCAATGGCAGAAGAAATTGCATCTGTTAAAATAATGAACCACATCCAAGGATTGAAGTTGTTAAGTTCAATGGTACTAATAACTTCGGTATGTGAAGATGCGAGGTTATGGATGCGCTGAATGCATCGAACCTCGAGGATACTCTCCTATTGGAGAGGAAGAAGAGCACAACCACTGATGAAGTGGGGCGAAGATGAACAGGTCGGCATGATACGTTCATGCTTGTCACATGACATAAAATATCTTGTGCAACATGAGACGTCAGCGAAACATCTGCGGGAAACCCTTGAGAAGAAATACCTGACGAAGAGTGTTGGATCCAGGTTGCAGCTTAAGAGTAAGCTGTATCAGTTTCGGATGAAGAAGGGGAGCACAGTGAATGACCACATCAACCGATACACAAAGCTTTTTACAGATCTGATAAACGTGGATGTCGTGGTAGAAGAGGAAGACAAGGCGGTCATTCTCCGGAACTCACTCCCACCGGAGGAGTATGAGACATTCACTATGACATTTATCAATGGTAGGCAGACTTTGGACTACCATGAGGAGTCATCTGCACTGATAAGTTATGAGACAAGGAAGAAGAAGAGACATCCCTCTCAGTCAAGCTCATCGGCGGAGGCATTGGAAGTAAGAGGCAGGGGTTCATCGAGGAAGGGCAAGGAGGTTAGAGGAAGATCGAAGTCCAGGCCGGGCTTCAGGGATCTCAAGAGAAATCAGTGCGCTTTCTGTAAAGAGATTGGGTACTGGAAGGTAGACTGTCCAAAGTTCAAGGGAAAGAAGAAAGAATCAAAGTCTGAAGCAAATCTCGCAAAAGTGGTAAATACTGCAAGCAGAAAATCACAGGCAGATGGATCAGATTCAAATTCTTCAGTGTTCTCTTTTTCAGTTACTACTCCCGTCATAGGCTACTCGGTGAAAACGAGTGGATCTTGGACACAGGTGCAACATATCATATATGTCCTAATCGAGACTGGTTTACCAGTTTTGAGAAGTTGGAGGGGTGTTCGGTCGTCATGGGCGATGATCATCTGTGCATCATTGAGGGTGTTGGCACTATTCCAATCAGGATGTTTGATGGGATGGTGAGGGAGCTGAAAGAAGTGAGGTTTGTACCTCAGTTGAAGAGGAACTTGATTTCTGTAGGAGCTTTGGAATCATTGAGCCTTGGAGTGTCTATTAAGGAGGGAGTTCTTAAAATGACAAAGGGTTCGATGGTGGTGTTGAAGGCCGATCGCTGGAACAACTTGTACTACTTGAAGGGTAGTACGGTGACAGGGCAGGTGGCAGCTTCTACCAGTCATAAAGAAGATTCAACCCGGCTGTGGCACATGAGGCTGGACATGCAGGGGAGAAATCATTGCAAGCTCTTGTGAGGAAAGGGTTGCTGAAGGGTGCCGAGACCTGCAAGTTGGATCTGAACATTGCATCATCGGCAAAAAGACCAAGGTGAAGTTTGGCACAGCTTCACACTGCACAGAGGGTATTCTTGACTATGTTCACACGGATGTATGGGGACCTACCAAGACTGCATCGATTGGAGGTAACCACTATTTTGTGTCGTTCATTGATGATCATTCTAGGCGCTGTTGGGTGTACACTATGCGACACAAAGATGAAGTCCTAAAACTATTTGTTAAGTGGAAGGTTAATCTGGAGAGAAGCACGGGAAGGAAGGTCAAGGTCCTCCGTTCTGACAATGGAGGAGAGTACAAATCGGATCCTTTCCTACAGCTATGCCTTGATGAGGGCATAGAGAGACACTTCACAGTACGAGAGACTCCGCAACAAAATGGGGTGGCTGAGAGGATGAACCGAACTTTGCTAGAGAAGGTTCGGTGTATGTTATCCAATGCAGAACTGCCAAAGAAGTTTTGGGCTGAAGCTTTGGCGTATGCATGCCATCTTGTGAACAGGTTGCCGTCGTCTGCAATAGGGGGAAGACTCCTCTAGAAGCTTGGTCAGGAAAAGCTGCTGGGGACTATGATTTGCTATGGGTTTTCGGATGTCCAGCCTACTACCATGTCAGAGAGAGACAAGTTGGACCCAAGGGCAAAGAAGGGGGTGTTCGTTGGCTTCAAGCGAGGAACCAAGGGGTTCAAGATTTGGGACCAAAAGGACAACAAGTTCATACTCAGCAGAGATGTCACGTTTGATGAGGCTTCTTTGATGAAGCCTACGGTCTCTCAGCAGGTGGAGACCAATAAGACCAAGGAGCTATTGCAGCAGGTGGAGATTGAGCAGATCCACCATCTCTAGAGGATTCAGTATCAGTTCTGATCATTCCTGAGGTGACACAGGGTGGTGATCGAGCAGTTGAAGAAGATGCTGAAGATGTTGAAGAGGGTCAGGAGCAGGTCATGGGTACTGTTCCAGATCCTACTGCAGTTGAAAGACCACGGAGGAACACTAGGAGACCAGGTTGGCTCACCACTAATATGGTCATCGCGTATGCACTTCCAGTTGTTGAGGAGGCTATTCCATCTACCTTCAGAGAAGCTGAGATCAGTTCGGAAGCAAGGATGTAGAAAGAGGCCATGAATGAAGAGATGCAATCTCTCTACAAAAACAACACATAGGAACTCACCAAGTTGCCCAAGGGAAGAAGGCCATAGGATGCAAGTGGGTGTTTGCTAAGAAGCAAGGATCTCTCCAAGAAGATGCAGTGCGCTACAAGGCAAGGTTGGTGGCTAAAGGCTACGCTCAGAGGGAAGGAATTGACTATAACGAGGTGTTCTCCCCTGTAGTTAAACACTCGTCAATTCGTATTCTATTGGCCTTGGTGGCACAGAATGAGTTGGACCTTGACCAACTTGATGTGAAGACCGCTTTTCTCCACGGCGATCTTGAGGAGGAGATCTATATGACACAACCCACAGGTTACAAAGCTGCAGGGAAAGAAGAGTTAGTATGCAAGCTAAAGAAGTCGCTGTACGGATTGAAGCAGTCTCCTAGACAGTGGTACAAGCGATTTGATAGCTTCATCAGGAAGAAGAAGTACACACGTAGCCATTATGATCCATGTGTGTACTACAACAGGCTACCATCAGGTGAATATATCTATCTACTTCTTTATATAGATGATATGTTGATTGCTTCGAGGTCGAGATCTGCTATTGATTCTCTGAAGAAAGTTCTATCATCAGAGTTTGAGATGAAGGACCTGGGCGAGGCGAGGAAAGTATGGGCATGGAAATCACTAGAGACAGGAAAGCTGGCAGGATAAGTTTGACTCAGAAGGGCTATTTGGAGAAGGTACTGCAGAGGTTTAATATTAGTAAGGATACTAAGTCTGTTAGTACACCTATGGCGCCACACTTCAAATTGTCAGCAAACATGTCTCCGAGGAGTGTTCAAGAGCGTGAGTATATGTCTCACGTTCCATATGCCAGTGTGGTGGGTAGCTTGATGTACGCTATGGTGTGTACAAGGCCAGATCTATCACAGGCAGTCTCCATGGTGAGTCGGTATATGCATGATCCGGGACAGGGTCATTGGAAGCTGTGAAATGGATCTTGAGATACATCAAGGGAACAATTGATGTAGGCCTAGTATTTGAGAAGGACAACACCGGAAAGCAAGAGTGCATAGGGTATGTGGATTCAGACTATGCAGGTAACCTTGACAAACGTCGGTCGACGACGGGATATGTCTTCACATTCTCACAGGCACCGGTGAGTTGGCGCTCCACACTGCAGTCTACCGTCGCTTTGTCGACCACAGAGGCTGAGTACATGGCTATGACAGAGGCCATGAAGGAGGGCAATCTGGCTTCAGGGGTTGCTTGATGACTTGGGCATGGAACAGGATCTGCTGAAGATTAACTGTGACAGCATGAGCGCCATCTACTTGGCGAGGAACCAGGTCTATCATGCAAGAACGAAGCATATTGACGTCAGGTACCATTTCATTCGGGAGATTCTGGAGGAAGGTGACATCGACTTATTGAAGATTCACACTTCGGAGAATCCGGCCAATATGCTTACGAAGGTGGTGTCGGGAGTGAAGTTTGCACATTGCAAAGCTTTGCTCCATGTCCTTCAGGTGATTTGAGCTTGCTGAAGCTCATTTGAATGAACTACGAACGGCTTGATCCCTTGGGCAGGGGTACGTAGGCAACCATGTTGGTGCAGCCGCTATCGAGTCGGTGTTCGGCTCAGATTTGGAA